>CM023481.1:346001143-346089994 GCA_013339685.2 Hyalomma asiaticum | reverse complement strand
TACGAAAGTCCAACAGTTTCTCAGAGGCGGTATCTACGGTTTTTCTCAGGCCGGCCCTGTCAAGGCGCCCTTATGTGCTCGACATTCGCGTCTTGTCCATGAGCGCGTTGACTCCTACCACTTGGCATTGCGTTAAAGGGCTTCTCCGAGATATTGACGACAGCGTCAATAAAAACCAGTTGATAGCTTGCGCTCTTTCTTCCTGCTTCATTTTCTTTCTGTGTCCATCCATTCATCTGCGCAACATTACCTAGCTATATAATCTCACTGAAAACGGGAACAGAAAAGAAACGTTCCACTGAACACCCGATACATGATTTCGCCTACAACTCATTCTGCGATATAAAGAAATTACGTAGTTTACTGTGGTAAGGAGAACCGCCACACTTAAAAAAATTATTACCGAAGAGAGTATAAAGATGCGCTACGCATAATACTAATTTGGTCGAGCGCAAAATGTTCTATGCTTAATTTATGTGTACGAATATTTTATCATGTTCAACGAACAATGCAGTTTAGCCTATTTTTACACTGATTAGTCCCGCTAGGAGACTTGTGCCAATGATACGTGTTGTAGCCAGTCGCGTTTAGGTGTAGGTTACTCAGAGTGTGATTAACTAACAGTTGTCTTCATTCTACTTCATGGAACATGACATTGCAGAGCGTAAAACTGAAAGGAGAACCACCACTGATTAAACACTATTTCTTAGGTAACTGCAGAGCTGGATGATTTGTATTAGTAATTACTATCACAATTTGTTTTCAAGCATGCTACCTTGCAACATGTTTGCGGAAGCTGTAATTCCCACACAAGAAACGTTCATTGTAAGACACAAAGAGTACAACTTATAAGCGGACGGCCTTTGTTGATACTTCGCGATGACGGGAGAAAAGGCCTAAGGCAAGAACATTAATATGCGTAATCGCCATATGATTCCCAGGGGACATTTTCGGAACACATAGCGCTGAGAGCTACTATAATAAACCCAACGGGACTGCCGTTTACAGTGCACTGAATAGTTTGTACAAACACTTTAGCGACCGGGCGAAAAAGAAATGGCGCGTGTTTTTGAGGCACTTACTATTATCGTATTAAACAATGCCCAGTCATACAAGTTTAATAAAACCTGGGGCCGGTTTCACGGAACTCTCAATTCGTAAGTGTCGTTTGCCATTGACGAGCTGGCTTCGCAAGTGATATGCTTCATAATGATAGACAGAAACATTCTTCGGGGAACAACTATAGCATAGAATGTTTCACTGACTACGAGCACTGGTTTTCTCAGAATAGTGCAAGGCGTTGACAAAGCGGCAAGAGGAAAGGAAGAGACAACACCAACGCTGTGAATTTGTCATATTTTTGTGCCCACGTATGCGCGCTCTAAGTTCTACGATGAACGCTTACCTACGCTCTGTAGTTCTGGTGGTGGATCGGAACAACCTGTCACAGTAGCTATAAGTAGGCTCATACAAAGTTTGCAATCTGTGGCGTTTGGCCGCATAACTCAATAGTGAAACAATGATCGCCATTTCGTCTTTTCATGTTGGGCTTATTATGACGAAACTAACGACAACGAAGTTCTCATGGACTAACGTACGAGTCTAATATAATTTATTGTCAATTCAAATTATACGTACTGTCAGCAGCAAAAGTTTGTGGGACGCAAAGCTCTCGAAAAATCTGCATCACCGTTTAGCCTCGGGATATAGCCTCGATGAAGTGCCTGGGCATCACGAAAACATCTACCCACTGAAACGTTTAATTCGAGGCCATGTTCCGAGGCTAAGCGATAATATAAATTTTTCGAAAGTTTCGCATCTTGTGAACTTTTGCTGTTGATTGTACGTAATCAGACCGCGCGCACGATGCAACGATCCGTGTTATTTTGCGAATTCGTGTTGACTGCACCATATTTCGCCCCATTGAAACAACTCACGTACAGAAGTTGTTCATCTAGATAGTCTATTTTCGCGCAATTCGTAGCCTCAACTGCACTGTGGCTGACGAACTACGTTTTACGTGCTAGGTCAGGAACCACCGATCCTCCAATTGCACTGGACTGCCGATAAACCTGTCATTCTTTAGCCCACTGGGAAGATGTCTGTGCACATACCATGCTCTTCAATCCTGTTTCGGAGGCTAGAGTAAGCTTGCTCCTCATGCAGTTAAATACCAGTTCTGCGGCGATAAAAGCTGTTGAAAAAGGAGCGTCTCTGTAGCAAACGTTTCAAAAAGTAGCCAGCAGTTGCCTTCCTCGGCGGCGCATCGACGTACCCTTTGCCCGCTCCTCCCCAGCCTCAAAAGGAGGAAGCGTGAAGAAAGGAAAACATGTGTGCAAGCGGAGTAAAGAAAAGAAAGCGAGGAAGAAAAAAAAAAAAAGAAGGGACTGTTGCAGATAGAGAATGATACAAGTCTTAAAATACGCCGTCAAAATTTATGACACCACGGCGAGTGGGTGCGCAACATCAAGGTAGCATTATTTCATTGCACTTTTTTCTTTCTTACGAATCGTCTTCTCGGGCGTAAGTGGCGCTCCTGTCGTTGTAGTGGGGAAATTTACTGATATGACAAAAACGGTTTCTGTAGTGTCCCTATAAACCACGACGTTCACTTTGTGAGTACAAGTATATGCTCTGTACCACGGTTGCAAGTTGGGCTTGCTGCTGTACTTCACAGTGGTTGGTGTAAAGAATCGCTTCTTTATGGGCTTTTGGTTGGGAGTCCCTCACGAATGGTTACACTACACAAGGCTGAGAGTGCTACGCGCGGTGCCTTCAGTAGCGGAGAAACTGTCAAAAATTGTCCGCGCCGCTGCCCTCTATTTGAATTACAAAAACAATACCTGTCCGCGCATTACGACGAATGGGCTCATAGCACTTTCGTCGGCGCTGTCCGCGCAGATGGTAAAGTCCGTCGCCATCGCTCGTGAGGTCAAAAGACAGTGAATAAGACACTTTTGTTTTCCTTCTTTGCTGTCAAAACCCATAAAGTTGAGTATCCACTTATGGTCAGCGATCTTGCCTTTGATGACCCTCTTACAGCGGTGAGCTGTAAATGTTTAGTGCGCTGCCTTGGCGAATGTTTGCCAGATGGGAATTCCGGCTTTTTCGTGGGTGTGGAAAAACTGTTTTATTCACTACCGTATGCCGGACAATTGGTTCTTGCGCGCACTGTGATAGAGAGCGCAGTGCCTTCGCGGTTTCAGAACAACTCTGGCGTTTCCGTGGAAGGCCTCGCGGAACTACTCACTTGCGACATCTCTGCGACCGCGGTTTGCCATGAGTAAAGAGCCTACATTAAAAAGAAGGGCCCTTGTTCTCAGTCGCACCAGTGCTGCGTGAAATTTTCCTCCTGATTCCCAATTTTGCGCTCCTCCTAAAGTCTCCTCGTCACTGACCGACGCATTTGACCATTTTTTCGCTGTTGCAATTAGTTGGTTTCACTCTCTACTCTGGTAACTAAGTCGTATCTCTTCTTTACTGAAACTGTTCGGGAGACCAGTTGATGCTGCATTATTAGATTTCCCATGTGAATCAGCTTTGGACCAATGAATGAACCCTCTCCCCCAAACATGTAATTGCTCGTCTTCTTAGCCTTTTCTCACTGCATTCTGCTGTTCATGGCGGCTGCCCTGGGGAAATCGAATATGCATGTTTGTTGTCGAGCGTCCACTAGTACTTCAGTAAGGGGGGAAAGCTTTTGCTTACAAACACAGAAACAAAACAAAGCAAAAACTCAGTAGGCGGCACTGTTAGTCTTTTTCTGTCTTCATGGGTCTACATTTCGTTTTCGATAATTCAAATTCATCGGGCGTTGCGATCACCAAGAAACGTGGCCACACCTCCCCTTCGACGGGGTGTTCATGTGCCTACGATTATCCGGAGCTTTCAACAGTGAGCATACAAAATGATTGATAATTTAACGTTAGATGTCGTCACGCATGAAGTTTTGTGAAAAGTAAAGCCTTCACAAAAATAACCGAGAAGTATAGGGGCCAACTGATTGATGCTGCAGCGTTTTATGCTGCGCGCTATTGAGTGCTGCTGCTGAAACACTGTGGTAAACATGTAAACGTCTCTCGTGCTTTTGCGCAATTCGGATTGAGCGTCGAGCAAAGCACATATATAGGCTACTAGCGAAGGCAGCGAAGAGACATAACGAGCGCAAATGTAGATGAACGCACGGCTGATGTAAACTTTCAGTAGTTCAGGAAATCCTGTTGTTGTTAACTTTCATATTTGCACGATCCATCGACTCTGGTACCAATAGAGACAATAATATTGTCAATAACAAATAATACCTAAACAAGAAAGTCGAAGTGTGGTAGAGTAAACTGCGAAAGCGAAGGTATAAAAGTTAAATATATGGGCATTTGCAGACCTACATGGAAAACCGCCTTGTCGAACGTTGTTATGATAAATTGACAAGTAAGATAAATCGTGTGTCTGTAGCAGCAGAAACGCGCTTCGATGTAGCAGCGGTGACGTGGGTAGCTGACAAAATCAATCACATTGTCTTTGTGAAAGCGGCCTTGCGTTTAGACCGCTTCGGGCATGGAAAAGCAGGCATTCTATGAAGACAAGCAATTTTCACTAAAACAAAAAGGAAATCCGCCGTTGTGTAACTGTTCACTTGAGCAAATTTCGCAAAACGTTTCGTTTTGTCCGGGTGCACGTTCTCCGTGTTTTCTTTGTATATTTTTCTGCGCAGTTCCGGATTTCACTGTATACTGATGGATCGGCGCAAGAATGCGGTTAGGCATGTGATATGTGGAGTTGCCTGGCGGTTTGGTTTCACCACGTGACATGAGTAAGAAGTGAAACCATGCATTAGGTATATATATATATATATATATATATATATATATATATATATATATATATATATATATATATATATATATATATATATATATATATAAAGCTATATGAGGAACTTCTGTTATAGGATAAGGCCTGCCAAAAAGGAATACGCTTGACGTCGCGAAGTGACAGGGCAAGGAAATGTGCTGTTGTCGTCCGTTTGTCCGTTCCATAATCCTCAGCAGCTCTGACCCTTTCCGAGTAGGATACTGAAGTACATAAAAGTGAACAGGAGCAACAGGTAAGCGTCGCGTGCTGGAAACATTTTCGCAATCTCAACAGGCCTCCTAATCTAAAAAAGGGGCAGCAGCCAATGCAGTTTCCGCAATATGTCAATGCCTGAAGGACTTCCAAGCGCCATCGTGTCGCGCAGGCATAATACATGTCCCCTGTATCTCATGCACCGACGCTTGGATTGAAATCGACCGTGAAGACACAAGTCGATATTTGCGCCGTCCTTTCGCTTTCTTCTCCCTCAGATAGGCAAAAATAGGGTATAACATGTCTCCTTTGGCGGATTTTTTTCAAGAGTGAGGAAGCGAAGAGTGCTGAGTCTGCAATAAGAATTCTCGAGAAATATACCACAGAGGCACAGCGCTATAGTATTCTACACAAAGCAGTAGCTCTTCGACTTACATGGGTATGGCAGTCCGATAAAACTTTTTGTACCTTTAACACGACGGGACGTGAACCTCGGGCGCCGAATGCTGGCAAAATTATTGAGCTGCGCTCTTTGTGTTATGGGCGGAGCCGTCTGACGTCGGCCAGCCCAGAGGTATTCGCCCGACACCCGCAAGAGCTTGCGGTTACCGTCATGAAGCCAACGTGCACGTGTGTGAGTGAGTGAGTGAGTGAGTGAGTGAGTGAGTGAGTGAGTGAGTGAGTGAGTGAGTGAGTGAGTGAGTGAGTGAGTGAGTGAGTGAGCGAGCGAGCGTGTGTGTGTGTGTGTGTGTGTGTGTGTGTGTGTGTGTGTGTGTTAAATTTGTCCCCCTCGTATGGAAAAGAAACTAAAATAAAGTGGGGGTAGCCCGCGCCACCAGAAGGTATATCGGGCTTAAAGCCAATCGCACCATAAGGAAATAAGGGGAAGTGTTCCCAAAAAGAAAATTTTGTGGAAAAGCCAATTAAAAAAAATGTATGTATTCGGAAGCAAGGCCTGCAGGGCTTTTCCTTCTATGGTAAAGGCAGGAGATGAAGACTGTGGTAATGTTAGTGCCAAGTAGAACGTAGCAGTGAGAGCTTCCAGCAGCAAGAGCGTCCTTGTAACAAGGGGAAAGCGGGAGTGCACTGGTAGGTGTGGTTTAAAGTTCCGTGACCGACGACGTAGTGGAAGCCGCGTGCGTGCGTGCGTGCGTGCGTGTGTGTGTGTGTGTGTGTGTGTGTGTGTGTGTGTGTGTGTGTGTGTGTGTGTGTGTGTGTGTGTGTGTTAGTGCCCGCGCGCGAACCTACGCACGGTGACCGAGAACAGGGTGAGACATCCAACATCATGAAGCGAGGGGAAATTATAAGAAAATAATCTGCGTCACTGAAATGGCGAATTCGGTATGGGTAAGTTATATTGACTATAATCGTCGTAGACACAGAGAAGAAAGCACGGATGGCAAGGCCAGGCAGATAACCAGAGGTAGACCTTGTTAAGCATCCTGAACAAGAGTGGGCTGCGCTTGCGGGAAATGAAGGGCTTTAGATGAAAAGGGAGAGTAGTGAGCACGAAGATGCAGCTGTCAATTTTATGGTGAACAACTGTTCAGTGCCAGGCCTGACAGAAATACGGGCTTTATTTTCCGCGCCTAGCTTCTTTCTACAGAAGACAGGATTGTACCACTTCAATTTGTTTTTTATACATGTTGACGCATGAAAAAAGTAAAAAAAAGAATACAATTGTCTCACGAGAAATATATTGGAATATCGGTCACACAGCCCCGAGGCGCGACACACACAGCTGGATACAGGCTCGGCAGATTGGTAGTCTACATATTCCTTCAGCTTCTGCTATGGTGTCCGGCTATGGCACTATCTGAAATCTATAAAATTGATACCGGGGAGTCTGGAAGCGCGGCCGATGCGGTAGCGGGTGAAGTAGGCGATAAAATTTCTAAAAATACCGTAGGGTTAATATGGAACCTCACACTGCCAGAAAGGCCAATAAATGCTAAATTTGAGGCTTCTTCCTGAGTTCTCGGAGCTCTTTCTTCTCCTTCTGACTCAACGTAAACTGGGAGTTATTAGTGTATCCGTTGTTAAAGCGTAAATGCATACCGAATAGTCGTCAACTGGGATTACAAACGCATAGCATTCGTTCACGAAACTTGAGAAACTGCATTACTGACTACGAGATATGTCCTAACTATACGTCATCTGTCCGCCTACTTATTGGCATTTCCCTGACATTTCACAATAACCGCCATAAATCTTGAAACCCATCGCTGAACTTTTCATCCAAGCATTCCAGTGTTGCAGAAAACGGGATTGCTCCACCATGATGGTCTAGAGTCTATGGCGCTCGGCTGCGGCTGCTGCATTTCGATGGAGGCGAAATGTTGAGGCCCGTGTACTGCGCGATGCCAGTGCACGTTAAAGAACCCCAGGCGGTCGAAATTTCCGAAGCCTTCCACTACGGCGTCTCTCATGATCAGAGCTGGTTTCGGGACGTTAAACCCCAACTAAGAACAACAACAAATCAAATAAAAAGAAGTGACACCCATGTCGTGCGTTAAGGTGTCCCTGACGAAATCGTGTTGGCATAAAACAATCCCTTGCTTTAACAGTAAGGCTACGCGTTCACTAGAAATTCATTTCACCGCTTCGCAGCAGCCATTGTCTGTAAAAGTTTAGAAGGCGCAACATTTAAGAAGCCTGAATGTGGACGCGGGCAATAAGAACAAGAAGAGAGTCCGTAAGTGTTCGTAGTTGGGCTAGTTTGTTCACGTACGCCCACGGAATAATTCGGAACGCCGGACATGCGGCCGCTCCACGGTGAAGAGTACCGGCTGAATAATGTGGTCAAGGTCCGCGCCTGCGCGATGCCCCTACCAAGCGAGCCTCGTGTCCCTATTGAACTTCGAATGGCGTTGTCTCGAGCGAGAAAGCTAGCGCTAGATACCCATAAATCGGCACACTCTTTTCCGTGACACATCCACGTTTTTCGTATGTTCGTATCACGTTGTTATCGACCGGGACTCCCCTCCCCCCACATGCTCTTGGCTTCATCGGATAAAAACGCCTGGCTCTACCAGCGTTAGTCACGGTCGTGCATCGTGACGGCATTGGCCAATCAGGCAAGTTACGTAGAAAAGATAAATGGCGCCTAAGCACACGAGCGCGCACTCACGAGTGGTTATACGCCTAAGTGCGCGTGCATGTGCGCTTAGGAAAACACCAGTCTAGATTCATCTGGGAGCGAGGCTTCTTTCTTAGGGAGACTGCGCATGCGCAGACCATCGCACTATTTTCTGCCGCACTATTTTCCCCCGCTGGCGAGCGGGTAGCCGTTCGGAATTATTCTGTGAGCACCCGTAGCCAAAAACAGCGCGCACAACGGGACAGAGAAGCGGGACAGAGCGCTGACTCTCAATTAGTTTTTATTGCAAAAACAGAGCACATATAACGAAGACAAGAGCAAAACCAGTAGGGGGCACAAACGACATCAAGTGACTCGGCCAGACGGTAGAGGATCAATTTTGATAATGGTGAACAAGCTATAGTTAAAAGCTATAGTGGAACAAGCCATAGTTGGAACAGCAGTAAAATACAAAGAAGTCAATGAGCAAGGGAGGTACGAAAGGACTGGTAAAGAGTTACCTTGTGGAGCAACGAGACGGGTTTGTGGGCAGGGGACAACGAAGCTACGAGTATAATCTGTAACGAACCAGCAAAATATTAACGGCTGATGATTTTCGCGTATGTACAAGGCTCACAGCCTTGAGGTTGCTGTTGCAATTCTCTTTTACGCATTGGACAATCTTGCCACTAGCACTTGTCCAGTAAGCTTGTTGTTGGAGTTATTAGAGGTGCCTATTGGGTATTTGCAGCAAAATAACTTATGCATGCAAATGCTTGCGATTGGATGAAGAATGAAGAGTTGCGTGAATGGTGCTTGATGCCAAAATCGGTGCGGTGTATGGTCAATATTTTTTAGCTTGTTTTTGTTGCGTCTCCCAATAAGGCGTACAAGCTGTGTTGCCGTTGCAGCATTGGTCGCACATGTACCACCATAAGGGAACGGACAAAATTCTGTCGCACACTATTGGAATGGAAGTTGAACAGTAGGCTCCAGTCAGCCATTCACGAACTCCTTATGTCGTTTACAGCTTCTCTAGCTGCAGTGGTCTTTATTATTTCCCAATAGGAACGCTCACCCAAATGCAGCTTCCGCTGTACATTATAGGCTGATTTACTGAAAACATATTGCTTCAACATATCCGCACATACAAGATATGTGTGATTTTGCGCATAAACTGAGAAATAAATTGAGTTTAATAGACATTCACTGTCCGTAAAAGAAAATGAAAAGGTTTCGCTATGGCAAATACTTAGGACGGAATGCAAGCGCCTAAAATGCACGCGAAAGCCTGTGCTAATGCAGTGCAATGTCACCTCGACTGCACTCGCGCATTTGACAATTAGTTTCTTTTTAATTGGACGTCAGAGTCTCAGCAAAAGACCGCTTCGTCCCTTGAGGTGCGTATTGTAGCTGGAATGTTAACCTAACCGAAGTTATCGCGTAGTGATATGCCGTGCATCACACCCAAGCCTACGCCAGGCATCATAAATCGTAGCAGACGACGACAGCAGACGACGGTTTGAGCGAGAGGCCAAGCATGTGATTGGTTAGAACGAGGCAACTCTCTACAGCAGGCCATTTTATGACGTCACTAAAATGATGTCACTCACTTCTTTCACCGCGCACTTCTGTGGTGGTCGTCACATTACCCCCTCGAACATAAGAGAATTTTTCATATCACCGCAAAGAACACGGAAGTATTTTTTAAGAGCTCTCTTAAGGCGAAAAGAGCATCATGGCGACGTAAACACAGTATGTGGGTGTTGTTTCGTGGTAACGTTTCTTGCTTGAGCTCCTCTACGATTCCATGGGATGTGTTGTTAATGCCGTCGCTTTTCCGGTGCGTGAAAGTTTTGTGAAAACCATCGCCAGTGTCTCTATTTGAGCGGTGAACACTGTTGAAGCCTCTGCCTTTGTGCTCGTGAACAGGGAACCGCGGTCAGTGTGCCGCCGTGGACTCACATTTAGGAAGCCTGCATTGTGTGTTTGAAGACCGGTCAGTTCGTTTGCCTTGCTTTGTGGTCGTTTGTTTTTGTGGCGTTCGCCGTTTCGCATCGACTGTGTTTGGGCGCGTTACTTCAAGGATAACTCCGTGTTTAGACGATTTTTCAAGAATGGTTCCAATGTCGCAACGTTAGGCCCGGAAACAAAAGTGATCTTCGGTATCTTCAAGTTGATTTTTCTCAAGAGGTGCTACAGTGTCGTGTTAGGCAGGGCTCATAAAAATAATCACGAAATCAAAACGATAATGCATAAGTTGATTTGGATAGACTAAAGGGAGATTTTCATATAATAAACGTTCTGCATTCAAATATTTCGCATGTATGTTGGTCACACGAAAAATAAAACAGCTAAGAGTATTTTAAGTGTAGCAATTTTTCATCTATTACCATTCCGTCGTCGATCTATATAGACCTAGAATAACATTAAACATTTGGGTCACAAAGAGGCCTAGTCATTTTCGCTGGTAAAACGCGATGTTTCGCCGTCATTCTCCCTGCAGCACACAGGTATCCACGGGGTGTCCTGGGAAGCATAACCATTGTTTAGTAAGTGCTCCTTATTATTCTGGTAGGTGCTACTGCAACTGCCATGTCGCGGAGTATTCCAGTTGGTTTTGAGCTTACATTTCAATGACGCACACGTGCTTGTAATTTGGTGTAAAGCAGAAAATTGCGCAACTTATAGCGCCTTGCTCCTTTGCCTGGGTAGTGTTATACTTTAAATTAAATTAAATTTTATGTTATTACATTGTTCTTGAAAAACGCACAGAAATGAAGGAGGCGTAATGAAAAAGTGAAACTCCGCTCACTTGACGTGGATTCCCCTCTTTAAGGGCGTGCAGCAAGACAACAATGTATTATACAAAACAAAGAAACACTCGATATGTAGATTCATGATGACAGAAGCGCTAGGTAGCACAAAGCATTTTGTGTTTCCTTAGGGCCAGTCGGAGGCACTTAATAGGCATATAACACTTCAGAAAAACCACATGTTGTCTTTCTGAGATAGAGACGCACACTGAATATACTAATTGCACGGACAAGGGGAATACCACCATGGAAATAAAAATTCACGCATCTCCACAAAGTGAACCATGACAAGTGGGCGAAGCACTGGGGATCATTCCGTGTTACCGTAAATCACCCGCGACATTGCCCACGCATGCATGTAAATGAGTGACAACGCGTGTGTATATTTACACACGCGTTGTCATTTACGCTTCTGGTCTTTATGAGGTTCCTGAGCTCCCACGTCATAGATCGTGCCGAGTTCCGGATTACATTTAGTTAACGTGCACGCTACGAATCCTTGTTGTTCAACTAGGCACAAGAGAAATCTCCCACCGACACTACATTGCAGGTCAAGATCCAGTGCCTATGTATATAGGGTGGCCAGTGAACGGTTGTGCAGCTCGAGCAGTCGGTTTTTTCAATCAAGAAACTCTCTAGCAGACGCTGCCTACGTCAGCGTTGTCTCTCACGAGCGAGGAGGGCGCATTCTCGTTCCTTGCGAGCTGGTACAGCGTTCATTGCAGAGAGAGCGTTTCCATAGTCAACGCGCGCCGTTCGCTCTCTCTCACGACAGCAGACGACAGCAACGACGAGGGACGGCGGACAAGGCTCGGCCCTAAGGTGCTTCGCCCCTAATATAATAAATAAAACTACAAAGAAGCGTACAATTGTCCTCAAATGTGAACTACTGATAAGACACCAAGAAGTTCCTTAATGCTTTCTTGCTGGCACATTCGATGTCTATATTGTCACGTGGTCGTGACGATTTCGGAGCAGCAGAACTCAGACGATGTCAGGCGAACTGTTTGTTGGGCGAACCAGTGCCCAGCAAAACAAAGCCAATCACACTGTACGGCAATAGCGGTGCGAACAGTCGTCGTTCGACGGAAAGACTGAAAAGCGGCGAAATGCGCCGGCTTTTATACACACGTCATAATGCGTTCTCGCATTATCTCTGAAATTCTAGAAGACACTCAAATGTACGCGTCGGGCATGCAAGGTTTCAAAAACGGTCAACACGGTTCCCGAAGCGACGTTCAAGATAAACACGGCCTGGGCTGCGCGTAACAGAAATATAACGGCACTCCCTGCACTCAACCTAAACAAGCGCGCGTGTCATACGAAATTCATAACGGCGTTCCCCTTAATTAAAGCAAAACAACCGTTCGTGTCAATATTTTATGTTCTCTAGTAGTTTAAGTGTTTTGAGAGACTGTAAGAGAGCATCTGCTCACTCATAATTAGCCAGGTGAACGAAAAAGTAGACTTTTCAGTATTTGGGAACGGGTATGGGATCTTCTTTGTTGTGGAAATGCGCTTAATTTGCCCAGTGTACCATCAGAAATTTGAAGGCTTTATTGATATTTGAGGGCTAAATTGTATTTGTAGTAGTTGGGAAGAGGAATTATACAAAAACGCGACAATAGTTGTCCGGTATGTGTTTTGTAGTCTGTCCAAGCTACATGAGGGATAGCTTTCTTTTGTGCTAAATGTAGCCCATTTATTTCATTGTTTAATGTGCTGGAGTGCGGACAACATGTGGCGACTATATCCGGAACGGACGCGCTGGTGTTATACCTCTTGCACGCCTTGTCGACGAGTGTCACGAATTACCGGATACTCGTGAACCCGACCCTCGCATGCATGTCGCCAACTGCACGTAAGGAAAGCAGACTTTCAGTACGTGTTGATCGAAGTGTTCCTCCGATGTCGAATTCTCTCGACACATGGGCGAATCTGCGGCGAAGCGGGCACGTTTCAGACGCGTAAGACGGATCCGAGAAGCCGCCTTTACAGCGTCTGAACGGAGGGCACCTATGACATGTATGCGAATGTCAGCAGAAGTATAAGAAATCGGAATCCGGTTCCTAAGTGCCTTTTTGCGTTTGCATGGGAGGGAACGCGGAAGCTTGTTTTCCGTTGCCTCTGGATCCACCAGAAGGCCTATATATATACTGTCAGGCGGCACTATAAAGTTTGCTTGCGCATCGCAAGGCGATGTATACACCGAATTTATCTTTTCAGGTCAGATTGTAGGGCCTTTGGGCATTTCAAGTAGAAGCGTTGCGCGAGCTTCAACGGGCGTTGAATCGCAGCGCAGCTACAAGCCGTGTTCAGTGACGTACAAAGCAGCGCATGTGACTTTTTCCTTCCGGAGGCGTTTGATAGTTTGCAGACACAATAGCCACCGTGTCGCGCTTGTACAACTGCAACAAGATAGATTTTTATCGACTGCGAATTAGGGGCACGAAACCCGCTGCTAGTGGCATCATAACTGCCCGCAATTTAAGCGCGACTAAGGCACGGTGGGTACGAACGATAAAAAACGAAAATCTTAGCAAAAAAAAAAAAAAAACATAAGTGCATGATTAAACAAAATTCACCGAATGGCGTAAAACTTGCTTTGAGGCAATTACTGCGTTTTCCAGAAGTAGATCTCAACAGAGATTTTTCTTACGTCCGCACTGAGACCAGTTCTTCGGCCTCAAAAAATTGCGTAATTGTGCCAAGTTATGCCTATCTTACATGTTGTGTGCAGTGGGATGTCGTGCTCTTGATTGCGCACCCAAAAGACACGGGTCGAAACCCGGCATCTGCGGTCGCACATCGGTGAAGGCGAAATGCTAGAGGTCCGTGTACTGCGCGTTAAAGAACCCCAGGTGGTCAGAATTTTCTGGAGCCTTCCACTACGGCGTCCCTCTTGTTTTCGTTCTTTTATTCCCCTTCCCCTACGAACGCTGGGCCGCGTTCCCTACGAGAGCTGCAGAAAATAGCGTCCCGCTTTTAATCGATTCGTAATTAACACTGAAGACGGCAGGAGAGGCTCTATCAGGCAAGACGTGTTGGCTTGGTCGGACGTCAACGTTCGGGACGTCAACAGTTGCCGGGGCAACCTAGTCGAGTCTCAACGCCCGAGGGACATCAACGTGACATGTATCCTGCTTTTGATTCTCAGCTGACGTCCACGAACCGATCAGAGCTTGTCTGTCCTTCCACATATGTCCTTCCACGTCACACGAGTCCAGAGACACCACAGATCGCCGAGTCCACAGCCCAACACCGCAGCTGATCGTCGCACGAGCCCACGATCCACCACAGCTTCATCGAGCATTCATCGTGTAAGGAGTATTCGTTTGAACTCTGTATATACCGTATAGGGACGGTTTGCGCAATGGCATTTGAATGCTTTTCGTATACGTTTTTGTGTCATCCGGCGTTCTCCTCTTCCTTGCTAACCTCGGATACGTCCCAGGTTCTATCAAATAAGCCTGGTCCCTGAGTCGACCGTTAACATCAGTACACATATATGCTCTTTAAATTAAAACCAGTTGGTTATCAACGCTTGTCTTTGTTTATCGCTTCTTTATCCGTCTTTGTTTACGGGAGCGCTGTCATGCCTATCTGCAAGTGAGCTGTTCTAATACTATCGACTATTTATCCTTGACTGTTGACTGGAAATGGCACAGCGTACGAGACTTTTCCGATGTCGAAGCTCCGATTTCATCAACTCCTTAAGTAAAGCTAGAAGACACAGCCGCGCAGGCGACCAGCACGCGTAGCAGCGGCACTCCCAACATCGCGGGGACTGAGGAGCGCTATAGCACAAGCTCCACTTTCCTCGGCCCCAGCGCTCTTTGCCGAGACAGGGCCTTGCTGTTGGACACGCAGTAAATCTTGCCTCTAACGGCGCGCACACGTGTCCACCCCTAGGGGCTGCCCGTTAAGCTCGCCACGCCGTGGCGACTGACGACAACAAACGCTGACGAAGCAGCGTCGACGTCCTACAAGCAATAATGGCTCAATGTTGGCACACACTGGCAAAATGCAACCTCGCGACGCGGAAATAGGGGCAGCAGGAAGCAACTGAGTAGCAAACCTACACATGACGAGGAAAAAAAAAAAATGACAAGAAGCAGATGGATTTATTCCGTCAGCAGGAAGAACTAAGAGAACAAGTTGTTCATACTCTTGGACGGAACCTTTCAAGCCTCCTCGCTCGGATAGGATAAGTACTGTCATACAGTAATAAAAAAAATCGAGCACTCGGGGACAATATCTCGCAACGATAGTCGTCGGTCGCCATCTATCTGGCGTGCTTTGCTTGCGTTATCGCCACGCGTCCGGCATTTACCAATCACGAACAGCGTTCGGCTATCAGCGTGCCTTATGACTTTTGGTGTAGGAACGTGGCAAATGCCGAATGGGCCAGCAAGCCATATTGCGATTGTTGTTGTGGGAGAAAAGCGACTCCATAAATACTGGGTTATTCCTTAGAGTGTAGGCCCCAATGTTACAACGATACTGCTTGCTGGCCTAGTTGGTATTTACTTAAGGACATGATTAAGCCGCCACTAGAAAAAAACAACACACATAAAAGGAGGAAACAACCACACAACAAGCGACCGCTTGTCCTGTCGCTGTGTTTCCACCTTTTGTGTGTGTGTTTTTCTAGTGGAGGGTTCATCATGTCCCCGTTGTTATGGAGAGGCGGTGAGGGCAGGAGGCTGCGCTGTTTAGGTACCGCTGACGGGGAGTTTTCTTCGAAGTGGCTGGCGTAGCCCAAATACCAGACTTATGTCCCGGAACCGGTCATAGACACACGAAAGTACCGTGTGCAACGGTACACATTATGCAGATGCGGCTCAACACAGGATCACTGAATGATAACCGATGAAGTCCTACTTCAATTTTGCGTGACAGGGTTTCCGGGCTGTTTTCAAATCGAAGGTTTTTTTTTGCTGCTTCGGTTCAATGCTCTAGAATTATTCGCCTTATAGAACCAATAATATGAGGGTCGTTCAAAGTATGTCGTGATTGTAAATCACCGACTTAATTTTTATTGCGAAAATGGCATTAGAATTGAAGTTAAGATTATCAGATTGCGCTCATCAAACAAAATCAATGATAATATCTATATTAATAATTAGAAATTATAAAATTCTTCTTCAAGACGTGTCTTTTTGAACAGTCTTAGGAAGAGATTGAAGAGACTTAGGAGATGAAACTATATGCCTAAAGGTAAAAACATTCACATAGTGCTACTTAGTGACAGTCTTAGTACAGTCTCCGCGCAAAGGACGCAAGAAGTTACAAGTCTGAAACACCACTTTAAGAGCACCGCGCACAGCCAATTCAAAATCATTACTGTACTAATTATTGCAATTATTCAAACGTTTTCTAGTACAACAAGTGTTTTACATCGGTCGTAGTATGCGACAGTTCATCTATGTGCAGTTCTTTGCCGTATTTTTTCTCTCCTCTGTTCTTTTTTTCGGTTATATTATTTTTCCGAGTATACGACAGCCATACTTGCAGTGCACGTGTAGGCCATCCTCGTCGCATACGCGTCGTGGGAACAAGGAATTTCGACAATTCTCAGACGTGAACTAAAGACAGAAGGAAAGGAAAAAAAAATATCCATATTGCTTAGAGGGGCCACCGCAGGGACGACCCCCAACAAAGCACAGCCACCTTTTGTCGGTGCTCTCAGCTGGACACTCAGTATCTCCGAAACTCAAGTTTTGCCCCCCATTGCACAATGCTTGCCTCCACTCCGAGTTGCTAGCTTCCCACCTCGTTCTCCCGCACAACCTTCTCTCCAGCACCCAAATGCTCACCTGCAGAATGAATTGTCTTCTTCGGATCAGTTTCTCAGCTAGCACTTCACTTCTCTCTATGCCTTGAAAAAGACCGGACCCGCGGTCGAAACTGTTGGAAATAAACGATAACTGCGAAGTCGTGTCTGCTATTTCACTCCCTCTCTATACATACATACACACACACACACACACACACACACACATATATATATATATATATATATATATATATATATATATATATATATATATATATATATATATATATATATATATATATATATGTGTGTGTGTGTGTGTGTGTGTGTGTGTGTGTGTGTGTTGTGTGTGTGTGCGCGGGCACGCTGTCCGCCAGCCTTGCGCGGCAATTGCGCATGGCTCCCTTCCAACTAAAACACAATGTGAACGTGCGCTTTACTATCACGGCCGCTCAGCGCATTGGTTCTGAGAATGCGGTTGCGGCTTCCAAGTGTGGACCTCGGCTGTACTGGAGTCCTTTACACTAGAGACAACTCGGAAAAGTGAACGAGCCGCGGCAAGTGTTACACTGCGGAGGCTAGTAACATTCCCAGACTGCCATGACCCGATCGACCAATCCCGGTGTTTACTTCGGTGCGTCCGCCGGGGAGCAAGGCGGACGTGGGGATAGACAGCAGATTTTCTTTCGTTTTGTCCGAGCCAGTCTGAACAGCAACTAAGGGTTGCTGTGATGTCTGGGCACACCGTAGAGAACTCTCACTTGATATTCGAAAACGATGCCGCATCACCTTGCACACTGTATCATCAGGATTTTGTCGCAAACAGTGACAATACAGATTGCCCTGGCCACGGATACTCCTGACGTTTAAAGCGACTGAATACAGGGGAGATGGAAAACATGGCATACCTATGTTTAGCCAAATGTTTGAGCTGTGTCCCATGCTGAGCGAACCTAACATCGTTCCAATGTTCGACTTGTCCTGCAGTATTGAGCGAAGTTAAAATCGTTCTAACACAAACTTCCTTGCTTATGCTCGGTGATGCCCAACTTGCTTCTAATAAAAACAACAGCTTCAGTGCTATGCAATCAAAAAATATAAAGAAAGGTCACCCGCTCAACAATAACTCTCCGAACATCGCCCACTTCAATTGACAGTTCTATTTGCAGATAACGATACTCTGCCAAGTATTCCAGCGTGAGGATACGTGATTTTTGGTTGGCGTCCCATGAAATGATGCATGTGAGGGGATTATATTTATGTAATTACCTGTTCCCCTTGCTACTCAATGTCATCTCATCATTACATGAAGGTCTAGATGCTATACAAACTGCACAAAAAATTAAAACTTATTCCTAATATGCCAAGAAAAAAAAAAGGATAATATTATTCTTCGGTAAACTCAGCAGATAGTAATGTACTTCAAGTTCTCCGCGACAAGATATACTGAGCGCCGGCATCAATAACAAAAGAACGGTATATCACAAGTGCTTTAAGATTATGACAACTAGGCGAAACAATATATCCGGAAGTCTTCGTTAGGCCATTAAAACGCTAAAAAGCCCCGCTGCGGTGGTCTAGTGGCTATGCCACTCGGCTGCTGATCCTAAGGTCGCGGGGTCGAATCCCGGCCGCGGCGGCTGCATTTCGATGGAGGCGAAATGTTGAGGCCCGTGTGCTGTGCGATGTCAGAGCATGTTAAAGAACCCAAGGTGGTCGAAATTTCCGGATTCGCGAACTTCTCTGTCATGGTGCATTCGAAGGCCAGATTCCAAGATTGTTGCTTTGATGTTATCAGATGAGTGGCCTGTAACTTTCACGTGATTCGACATTGGAAGGTTAGTGAATGTAGATATATGAGCCCTATGGCTGTTAAATCGATATCTAAAGGGTGTTCTGGTCTCGCCAACGTACTGAATTCTACGGAGAGAGCATTCGAGGCGAAAAAAACAGCGTTGCGCGTGTTGCAGGTATAGTCACCACTTATTTTTGAGCTGAACTTAGATCCGGTGCTTTTCGCGACTAATGAAGTAGTCATGTGGTGACATCCTTTGCAACATGGTTTCTTGAAGGGGCGACAGCCTCAGGTTTTCTACGGTTGTTTTTTTGTGATGTAAGGACGCTACGCATACTTTGAGCTCATCTGCGCGTAACACGCGGTGGTTCTCTGAAAATTAATTTCAGTCGTTCGCTTTGTAGAAGCATGCTGTGGTTTTTTTTTTTTTCAGAATGGTATTTACTTTCTGTGCAGATTGATTGATTGATTTGTGGGGTTTAACGTCCCAAAACCAGTTCTGATTATGAGAGACGCCGTAGTGGAGGGCTCCGGAAATTTCGACCACCTGGGGTTCTTTAACGTGCACTGACATCGCACAGCACACGGGCCTCAACATTTCGCCTCCATCGAAATGCAGCCGCCGCGGCCGGGATTCGATCCCGCGACCTTCGGGTCTGCAGCCGCGTGCCATAACCACTAGACCACCGTGGCGGGGCTTTCTGTGCAGGAGCGGAAAAAGTTAGAACCGGGTTGCTCTGGGAACCAGGTGGTTACTCACCCGCTTGATGATGCCCAATATATATATATATATATATATATATATATGGGTTTTGCCGGTGAACGCTTCGCCAACGCGAGCAGTCGGTATTTCTCAATCAAGAAACTCGCTAGGAGACGCTGCCTGCGCCAACGTTGTCTCTCGCGTTTGCCGGGGCAGTGTCGAGTTTGCCGGGGAGCGCGTGGCTCCCGGCGCTCGCGGCGAGGGCGAGCGCCAGTGCCACGCGCTCGCCCTCGGCGCGTGCGTGCGCTCCAGCAGGCACGCGCCGGTGGCTACCTACTACTAACTACTACTACTACTACTACTACATACATCGGGGACGCATGAAATGGCTGCTAATGGGGAATGAGAGACAGAAGAATTAGGCTTTTAGTTAACGCGCACGCTGCGAATTTTTTATTGTTCAACAACGCACAGGAGAAATCTCCCACCGGCACCACCTTGGAGGTCAAAGCGTAAGACTGGTTACGCACTACTACGACTACGACGAGGGACGAACGGGTGCCGCTTTAAGGAGCTTCGCCCCTAAAAAGATAATAGCCCCGCGTTATATTATTCTTCGGTAAACTCAGCAGATGGTAATGTACTTCAAGTTCTCCGCGACAAGATATATTGAGCGCCGGCGTCAATAACAAAAGAACGGTATATCACAAGTGCTTTAAGAGTATGACAACTAGGCGAAACAATATATCCGGAAATGTCCGTTAGGCTATTAAAACGCTAAAAAGCCCCGCTGCGGTGGTCTAGTGGCTATGCCACTCGGCTGCTGATCCTAAGGTTGAATCTCGGCCGCGGCGGCTGCATTTCGATGGAGGCGAAATGTTGAGGCCTGTGTGCTCTGCGATGTCAGCGCAGGTTAAAGAACCCTAAGTGGTCAAAATTTCCGGATTCGCGAACTTCCCTGTCATGGTGCATTCGAAGGCCAGATTCCAAGATTGTTGCTTTGATGTTATCAGATGAGTGGCCTGTAACTTTCACGTGATTCGATATTGGAAGGTTAGTGAATGTAGATATATGAGCCCTATGGTTGTTAAATCGATATGTATAGGGTGTTCCGGTCTCGCCAACGTACTGAATTCTACGGAGAGAGCATTCGAGGAGATAAACAGCGTTGCGCGTGTTGCAGGTATAGTCACCACTTATTTTTGAGCTGAACTTAGATCCGTTGCTTTTCGCGACTAATGAAGTAGTCATGTGGTGACATCCTTTGCAACATGGTTTCTTGCAAGGGCAGCAGCCTCAGGTTTTCTACGATTGTTTTTTTTATGATTTAAGGACGTTACGCATACTTTGAGCTCATCTGTGCGTAACACGCGGTGGTTCTCTGAAAATTAATTTTAGTCGTTCGCTTTGTAGAAGCATGTTGTGGTGTTTTTTTCAGAATGGTATTTACTTTCTGTGCAGGAGCGGAAAAGGTTAGAACCGGGTTGCTCTGGGAGCCAGCTGGTTACTCACCCACTTGATGATGCCCAATTTAAGAGCACCGCGCAGAGCCAATTCAAAATCATTACTGTACTAATTATTCCGTTCATTGCCATAGTTTATTGCGGCGGTATAGCAATAATTAATGCTTCGTTTTACAGGTCACTTCGCTATATGCATCGAGCATTTTCATGACTCCAATAAAGCAGGTAAGCACATCACGAGCAAGAATGCTTTCTTCACAATATGTCCAAATTGCAGTAGGCAGAACAGTACGCAATTTTCTGCCCGACATTTTCTGAGTTGAAGCGCATTTACTCCTGGTCTAATGCCGTCGGGTGTGCTGCGGTGCGACGTCAAAGAGTGAGTAGAGCGGTTTCTGCACTGCGTCAATTGCCGCAACAACTTCACCGGTATTCATGCTCCTCCGGATACTCTTCATCACTGCTCGCCTGATTATTTGCGACGTCCCATTTATTTTCGATTTCTTCCACAGTGTCGTCAGTTCTGAGGTCACAGAAGCAGCACGTCGTCGTCCATCGAGACGTATTTGTCGGTTTTCACAACAGACGATACGTCGCAGTACGCACTATGGGTGTTAATTTATTAGTGCACGGGACATTTTCGCCTTTTTATTTGCGTAGTTCTCCCAAAGCTATAGCAGGAGGTGACCAGATCCGTTGCTCCTTTTCTTCTGGTCGCTAATGGCAGCAGCGGAGGGCAATAGACACAACGCCCGTTTGCCAGGCCCATTTCTATCCTGAAGTGATCTTCCTCGTCCTACAATACAAACAATTCGAGAAGTTCTTTATAGGTGCAGTTGAAGACTATATGTTTCGGTTGTGGGGCGTTTCGGCCGTGGCCCGATCGAAATGAGCAGATCGTCTTTGGCAATAGTAACAACACTATCGACTGCATATGTCCATTGCATATGTGGGAGTTGCTATATTGGTCTCGAAGACATGCTATGGCGTCACCTACGCTCTGACGTCACTAATAGGATGCCGCGTTTTGTCGTCTGACTCATGTTTATGTCACTAAAGCCATATACTTGTCATCTACGTCACGATTAACGACACCGCAATCATGTGTGGCTCATACGAGTAGTGCTCGCGGTGTGCGCCACAAGTATTTGAACCTTATAGAACCTATGTCGACTAAAACCAACTAAAATAGACATGATAAATGCCGGGGTTGCAGTAAATAGACATATGAAAAGCCGCGCCTGCCGGGATCGAACCCGCACTTTTAGCGGCGGCACAAGCTTTCTGGATCCTGGTGCAGGGACTCCAGGATCGGCTCAGAGAGCTCCTCTTAAGACAAGAAGGAAACACCGTTTGTCGTAGGTTGCGATTGAAATGTAGACGTAACAAGCACACACACATGCTACCTACCAAGCTTTAGGGTGGTATCAAACACGGGCCCTCGAGGTGCCAAGCAAGCATGGTAACACTAGGCTACGGCTGCTTTTCCCGCTCGGTATACATAGTAAATAAGCCTACTGCACCAACCGTTGTAATGTTGCTTGTGTAACGTGAATTCTGCTTGTAATCTGTGACAAGCGCTATGATACCAATGCCTATGTTCTGTTACCATTCGGTATGCTTTTGTGCAACTTTGTTCCATCGCGTCGGAATACTTCAATGAACAACGTTTATGATAGCACATCGACACACCTATAGTGCATTTATTATTTCTTTTTGAAAACGCAGATGTCTGTGCTTTGGACTAACGTAAGTTCCAACGTTACATCGTACTATGAGGTACCATTGAGTCGTCATGGTGCTGTCGGCGTTCCTGGTCAATCCATGTTAAGAATGCTCATGAGTGGGTACATTCGCTTTGCACAAAAACCTTGATCCTCCTCGTAACAGTTTGCTGAATGCCAAACGTTTCGTCATAAGCAATTTCATCGATGACTGTTTCGCATCACGATTCCTACAGTGCGTGGGATCTGCAGGATCTTTTCACTAACCGTCACGTGCAGAGAACTAAACGTCACACGGCCATAATTAATATGAAAATGCACATAGAGAGCCTTTTCCCTGCCGAGAAAAAGGGAAAAGCGAAGCCTGCCGTGCGCATTCCTGACTTTCTTTCTTTCTTTCTTTCGTGGTGCTGCTTCTTAGTTGCTCTTCGGAAGTCCTAAGCGTGGTGGTAAAGGATGCAGAGCATTCCTACGATTCAGATATGCGCACATATAACAAGCACGTGTATGCAGTGTGATTGTTGACACACATGCCTTCGGAGCGAGGGGGCCGGGTTCAGAAAACAGCACCGTTGATAAATTTATTCCGCTGCAATGCATTCGTTTCTTCCGCCATTTCATGGAGGGGATCAGAAATTCCTCTTATTCGGGAGCAAATGGTTTTGGCGTGACTACACCAACATAGGCTAGGCAATATAAGCTTCGCTTGAAAACATTTGTCCTTTCGTATTTGTTGTTAAAGAATGATAGGTTCCAGATCATACGCTTCCAAATATACAAAGTTCATGAACATCGAAATACACTTTGGTACGGACATACATGCTGATATATTTTTACATCTCAGATGCGGCGCGTGTTTTTCTTTCTTTTTAAGAGCGTTGGATAAATATGCATCGCAGATCCAATTCAACGGCTTGCAGAAGGCACTTGCGCGACAACGTTTATCGACTTCAGTGAATGATTAAACTAACAGGGGCGTGCGAACGCATCTGGGCGTCAGGCGATGATCATCGTGTGCGACTCTGGCACACGATGTAAGCGAGCTCCTTTTCTCGGATACACGGTGGTTGCAATGACAGAGTTATTTTTGTGAGGCAGCGTCGACTTGATAACTCCCTGGTTTCTGACGCACATTGTAGATTAGAGGCGGCCCCTGTCGAATATGTCTCGGGATTGCCAGTTATCACGAAGTCGCGCTGTCTCTCACGTTACCACTTCACCCTGGGTCGATGCGGAGCGCGAT
Source organism: Hyalomma asiaticum (assembly GCA_013339685.2). NCBI lineage: Eukaryota > Metazoa > Arthropoda > Arachnida > Ixodida > Ixodidae > Hyalomma > Hyalomma asiaticum. The sequence goes on along the minus strand of CM023481.1, from coordinate 346,066,328 downwards.
GAGCTAGCGTTCAATACAGACCCGTATGTGTGGGAGGAATCAAACCTCCTCAAAGGAACGGCTCTTGCACACAGCAGACAAGTGTGGCTCAATCTCACGTTTAAGTGGTTTCTTCTTTCGCTATTTTTGTTTTTGTTGGTTTCTATAACACTTGCAATGTCCCTGTACGCGGCGAAGTGTGTTTGCTTGTGTAGATGTAAAGCAATAACTAGTTTTGCGTTACGAGATAGAGGCAGCAGAGAAGACGCTTGGAACTTTCGTATAAATTGCAGCCTAAGAATGAAAGCTTGCAATGGCTTCTTCCTTTCCTTTGCTGTATGTGTGCTCGTCGCTCCCGAAGGCTCGATTCTGGAAGTGGTTTGCTGTGTCTTCGGTGTTATCTCTTGACGTGCTCGCGTTTCTGGAGGTGCATCTATAAGGAGATCAAGGAGAAGACGTTAAGGAGGAGAAAGCATGGTGCATGGCTTAGTTCTGAGAGAGTAACGTGTCGCGTTGTATGAATCACAACGTCTGGCTAGATATTTTCGGTCGCTTAATGCCGCTTGCGGCGTCAACATGTTCGCAAATGAACCTGCACAGAAGGCATTTCAAACGCTATATAGAGCAGCGCGAAATAGCCTGTCGAGAAAATGGCGCAAGAAGCTTCTCATGTCCTCGCGCTTTGTTTTTGAGACAGCAAACCAGAAAAACGGCAATAACGTAAGCTCCGAGCGCGAACTTGGTACTACTGCTTGGTACTACTGGAGGCACTTTGTCGGCGTACCTCTCGTGCAAAAGAAGCAGGTATAGTTATCGGAGAGCTGCGACGACAGCTCAGCTTTTTTTTCTGATTCCTGCTGATGTTGAAGGCTGGGCGTGTTGGTAAGGCATGATGAGGCGAGTAGCACTACAGAACGACGGGACACGAGAAGGGCATACACACCACAAAGCGCTAACTTTCAACAATGAATTTTATTCCCTTGTCTGGCGGAATAAATACTGAAGCATAGCGAAGAAAAAAGCGTAGATTGAAGAGGACTAGAAAATCAAGATAAACAAACAAGATCCGTACAACCATCGCCAAGTCGCGTAGTCACAGATTTCACTGGGGTGAAAGAAAGAAGAATGATGCACATTATTCCTACTTGCGCACGAGGAAATCTAATTCTTTTTTCCATAAGTCGACTGACGCCATGCTTATGCACAAGTCTCCCAGCCGGGCTATTCCAGCTGCTTCGATTATCTCGCGCGTCAGTTTTTCGGCCATTTTTTCCTGTAGTGCAGCATTTTTCAAAGGTTGGATGACATACACAATCTACAATGAATACCATGGTGCCCAGCGATTGGCTCGCCTTACGTTGTAGTCGTGTTCTTTTAAGCTGTGCATTTAGACAGCGCCCCGTCTGTCCAAATATTTTCTGCCGCACTGAAAGTGGAAGGGAGTAAACTTACTCCTTCAGCACAGCTAAGCATACTCATACTTTTCCTTGTGCTGTTTATAACAGCCTCGTTTTTGTTTAGCGCCCGGGTTGACCGACCCGCACACGTTAACCAATTTTTTCTGGTGCGGAAAATACCACTCTGACTTCAGATCGTTTCCCGATTTTCTTCACACGATGCGCGATTGAGTGAATGTATGCCATTACCACTACCTTTTCTCTTTTCTGCGTGCTCAAACCGCATCTCTCACTTACAGTTGATTGTGGCCTGGTACCAACTTCCTTTAGCAAGAATTGTGCCACGGAAGTCAATATGTAAATCAGAAAGCCCGCTGCCGGGAGACTGCGCGTTTGCTCCTGGAAACTATCAGCAATGCTGTGATAGCATGCTTTTTTTCAAGGCGTTTTGTATAACAGTATTTGACAATGTCTCTTTTTACTATCTCTGAGAGCGCGGATTCGTACGGTAAAATTGGCTTCTTTGCACGTGGTTCATATGCCGACAGCAGTGCCTTTGGCACAGGCTTAGCTTTAAATCTAGAAACCAAATAAAACCTCTGCTTGGCTCTTCACAAGCAATGACCAATGGCGCTAGACACTCTCTGAAAATCATTTAGATTTGTGTAAACGGCGACTGAGCATGGACTCCATCTTTTTTCACGAGTACCAAATAGTCGTCAACAAACCTGAACACACGAGCCACCCGTGTGTTTGCGCGACGCTCTTGTAGGGTTCTGTCAATGTTAGCGAGGAATAGGCCACTTATAATAGGCGCAATGGATGAACCAATGCAAATGCCTTGCTTTTGCAGGAACACATCTGCGTTCGAGAACACGTAGGTGGACTTTAAATACAATGACAATAGCTCTAGAAAGGCTTCAACATGCATCTGAGTATCGCTCTGAAATGCAACATTTCCGTACTTGTCAACACATTTTTCAATGTAAGGCAATAGCTCTTGGTGTGGAATAGAATAGTATAAGTTCTTGATGTCAAACGGACATGCCATGAAACATTTGTGCTGGTACACCGATTCCTGGTAAACCAAGTTGTACTGTAGGTCGAATGAGACACCGAGGGGAAATCGATGGTTTGGCGGTGGCGGTGAAGCCTGCCGGTAGGTTGGCAGAATACCTGGATACCATTTTGAAAAATGACGCCTGCTGCTTGTCTGACGACAATGTTGCAAAGTAGCGACAACAGGCACGGGAAAAGTGGCTGATGTGGGCTCTCAAGACTTCCACCGCGACGTGCGTTCGTATTGGTTGGTCTCGAGCAATCGCTATAGTTGCCTCTGATGATGTACATGGCGGCAAACCAAGGCAAATTCTCAGTGCCTGAGCTTGTGCGGCCTGGAGAGTGCGAAGATTTGTCTTACAATTGCTGTACAGTACGGGCAGGCTATATCTTAAAAAGCTGAGGAAAAGTGCTCTGCATAGTTTCACCATGGCGCCTACCGACATGCCCCAAGTTTTTCCATCCAAGAATTTCAAGATCTGGGCAATTGCCGTCAGGTGTTTTTTTTCATTTGCGTCAAATGAGGGCTCCAGCAGAGATCTCTGTCGATGATTATGCCAAGAAATTGGTGGGTTCTGAGTTAGGAAATGGTCCACCCGTTGAGGGATATGACATAAGGCGTCATTAGTTTGCAGTGAATGTGACAAGTGCACATTTTTCTGGTGATATGATGAGACCTTGTTTGCACATGCAGCTCTCTGTCAACGTTGCTGCTCTTTGCATGAAACCGTGCACGTATTTGAAGACGCATGAGTGCCGATGTTCAGACACATATATTGTTGTTGTTGTTGTTTTGTGTTGTTTAACGTCCCAAAACCAGTTCTGATTACGAGAGACGCCGTAGTGGAGGGCTCCGGAAATTTCGACCACCTGGGGTTCTTTAACGTGCACTGACATCGCACAGCACACGGGCATCAACATTTCGCCTCCATCGAAATGCAGCCGCCGCGGCTGGGATTCGATCCCGCGACCCTCGGATCAGCAGCCGAGTACAATAGCCACTAGACCACCGTGGTGGGGCACACATGTTGTCTGCGCATATCGAAATCTTGATAGCAGTTGGCAAGTAATCAGCAAGCCCAATAAGTGCGAGGTTGTTTGAACACTTCTGTTGTAACATATATGAATCTTCCGGAGATGAAGTTCAGCTCGACTTTGGAGCGTAGGTAATCCTTCGCGGTGGGATAATTCCGTCGGGGAATCGAGCCTCCAATAATGGCTAAAAATAAGGTTAACCGCCTTCCGTTGCACGTTTTCTAGCGTGTTGTTAAAGGAAGCACTGTTTGTTAAAGGAACCAGATTATGTTAGCATATAGTCCAGATTCTTACCGTTCAGTGTGGTGTATGCTTGCAGCTTAGTGTCACAGTGAGAGGCGCCATGGCGTCCGCTTGAGGAAAAACGGTTTATTTAATGCTTTCGAAAGTACGCTTTACACTTGTTTTGTCCGCCTGTGATCCGACGAGATTAAAACACCGATGTATTTATGCAGGCTAACGTTGCGGACTGTCTCTTTGTTGATACAGTAAGAAAACACTATGCTTTCCTTGTTCCTTTGTTACTGTCATCGCAGTATTTGACCTTTTAATGCATAGTATATGAAGTATGCTACTCAACATGCTTCGGCTGCCTAGTGTTCACGAACGAAACTTATCGTTGTCAGGACGAAACGCTTATCCTTGCTCAATAGAAACAGGCTGTGTTCTTTGTCCTCTTTTTCTGGGCCCTCTTTTTCCCGGACAAAGTTTGAAGTAAGCTTTGTTTGGCACAATGCAGCTTCTTGGGATGTAACGCCGAGTTGCATTTGAAGCGACGGCATTATCCACAGAACACCCACAGCTAGAGGTGGACGTGACCCGCGTACTGGCTTTTTGTAATGAGGTCGTACGTAAGTGCGTTGCAGAGAATTGGCCGCTGCGCGTTTTCGCTAAAAAGACCGCCACGACCGTGCGCACTTGTAATTCCTAAACACAGGTACAGTTGCTTCTGCCGGTAACTTGTGCGCGTAAGCCGACGTCCCTGCTACCAATCGTAGTTCCCGGCTGCGTTAACTAAATACGTTCGTTCGATTCGTTCGGGTATCGCATGCCGATCCCGCGGCATCGTCGCGGCTCGGCGCGTGGTCTTTGAAAAAAACGCGCGACCTTCCGGCTGCTTTCCACCACGTTTGAAAACAAATTGCGGTAACTGGAGCGCAATCGACACTGCGTGGCTCGCGCGAGTTATGAGGAAACCGCAGGACCACGAGGGCCGAGACCCCCGTATGAGCTCCGGTGCACAACGACGGGAAACGTGAGCCATCGATCGACGCTTTCCGAGGGAATACTCCGAGCACGCATGAACTCCATCACCTCGCCCGCAAGGCACAAACTCAATTTCCCTAGGCCAGACTCGCTCATCGGCACGTCTCTGTTGTTGCGCCTCCACTGGAGTGCCTAAAGAGAAAGGTGTGTGCGTCGCACGAAGAGGAACACTTCGTGTGCGCTGGTTGTAAGGCGATTGTTTAAAGAGAGAGTGTCTCGAGATAATTGCGCGCGCTTTACGAAGATGTACAAATCGCAACATTTGCAACCTAAATGTACGAAAGAAGCCCAGTACAAATACAGAAGAGCCATGAACACGAGAAAGCACGTTACATGAGCATGTTGAGCGGTCGAAAGTGCAAATGAAATGGCACAATGACGAAGCCCTTTTTGTGTGTGCTTTTATTAAAGTGACGCGAATAGATTTGTGTTGGAACTTTGTAGCGAACATCATCACGTCAGCAAAGGCGTAGGTATAAACGTTATTGTTAGTCATTAAATGGAGTGGGAAAAAATGAAACAATTGATGTCATACGCTTTGTTGAATTAGTTTTACATAGGAAGAAAAAAAAAAGATTACATGGCAGCCAGTAGGTTCTCTACTGAGTGGTAGTGGTAGCAGAGATCAAAATATGACAGCATTAAAAGCAATATCGATAAATTTAAAGAAAGTAGGGAAAGGCGCTAGCTTTCTAAGGCATATTTTGTAATGTAATCGCCGCGTTGAAAAACAGCGGTGCTCACTCGTTCAGGATTGAACTCCTTTGGTGAACGTGTACACAGTTGAGAACCGACGTCGATATAGATGAGAGCGAATACAACTGAATGGGTACTGATGACGTCAACGTCGGGACAGAAGCAATCTAGGAAAAATTGCACAAGATGGATTTATGCTGAATTACGATTGCCTTAACTTTTTAAAATCGAAGATGTAGCATAAATGATCAGCTGAATAACGTTTTATCTGTTGCGTTTGATGCCTCCATATCTCATAAACCGCCACAGGCTGTTTCTGCGTAGCTAGCGTAGCGATTTCATTAGAATTGCTTTTTGGAGATCCGGTATACACTGCGATACGATGGTCTCGTCGCCGTTGCATCTGCAAGCGGTGCACGGGAATTGCAGGCACCCCGCCGACGCCGGTTTCTCCGGTTCGATTCTTGCTGTGCAGCGTTCTTTGTCCCACCATTACATTCGGCAATGTTAGACCATACTTTAATTTTGGGGGATTGCACTTCTGTAGCTTTTCGACTTTGGTAAAGACCGTATACTGAAGCGCGGCAGACGCCTGAATGAGAAGACAGTTGCGTTCGTGTTGCCGTACGTCACCGAAAAGAAAACCACGCGTTCTGTTTTAATGTATTCTTGTTATATTCATTTGGCTCTCATCCGCGTACACTTTTTGCTCTCCTATAGACGGTTTCGCCAGCGCTTGCCGTTCTCTGGCAACATTGTGCGTTCACCGGAAATGTGCCCTAGAAAACTTCCTGTTTAGCTTGCTTTCGCGTGGTTTCAGCGTGCGTCGATGGCTGGGGATGCTTGTGTTCCGATCTTTTCCACTGATAGAATTATTGTGATGAAGCGCTGGCGACTCCGGCGAGGTTGTGTGGTGCCAGGATGCAGTCTGCGGTCCGCAACTTATTTGCTATCGCAAGTCAAAACGTTGTTTCGCGACAGATGAACGGAAAGAGCGCAGCGACCAGGCGGGAAAACTGGAATCCCACAAAGAGCGCGCAGATTTCTTCTGCCCACTTATTCAAAGGCAGATAAAGCTCAATGCATACTCTAATGGCACAGAGGCGATGCGCAGACGTTAGTCTAAAATCCCTAATTACAAGGTACACGTCGGGCGCCGTCGCATTCCGCCCACGACAGACAATCGCGCAGACGCCTGAAGTGGATAGCAAAACGTGAAAGCTGCCTAAGGCTAAAAATCCATCGTAAAGGTGTTTCTTGTAGTTGGAGCCTTATCAGTGATGTGTACTGTTCGAAGCAGCACTCGGGACACCAAAGCAGCCACGCTCAACATGAATCGCCGCACAGCATACGTCGCGGTGCCCACGTTTTGTTGCCGTGCGTTTGCTTTTTTTTAATGAGAGCGACGCCTGCGAGTGGTTCGGCGTCTGTGCGAGCAACTGACTCATCGCATGTCGTATTGCCGCCAATGGACATCGTCGCACCCTAGCTAATTTATCTTTCGGTGTGAGCTTGGGCTATAGATGTAGGCAGGTTAACTTGAAAGTTCGGTCCGTAAATAGTGTACTCGTAAGCAAACCATAGTATTTTGCGTGACTCAGCCGCATCTGACTTCATTATATAATGAGCACGTTTCATATGATTTCAGACGCACCAAACACATTAGATCGCGATCGATTCCAATCGGCGCCGATCTCTCGGATCAAACAGCACCCGGTGTCGCACAAGCGCACCAATACAATGTTTAATGTTCCATCGTGATGTGTGCCTAGACCAAACATTTGCGTTTGTCAACTAGCCCGTTTTCGGCAGCTTAGAACACGTGTGATAAAACGTAGTTTACGCGTTTATGCGATGTGGCGTTCCGTACACAACTCCACCCCTTATGTGAAAAACATGATCATTATTACGACCTTTTCAAATGGTCACAGTAAAGTTTTTAAGTTTTCATGGTAAGTTAGCCATCGGTTTAACCTGTGCTTTTAAGAAAACTAGGCATGCTCCATCACAGACGACTTGCTCTCTGCTTGTTGCCTTTAATGATAATTTTATTGCTGTTTAACAGGCTTGTCCTAAAACTGGGCAATCTTGCTTACCTTTCGCAAGAATTCTGCAGTTAGCATAAGTTTGCTCAGCAACATCGGCTGACATGCAGTCGCACAAATCGTTTGTCAATTCATCGCGTAGCTGCCTTCCAGGCTACAACTTCCCTATCCAGCGGATCAGGCAACTCTTCTCCTCTCCTCTGCAGTTTATGCTTGTAGCTCTCTCGTGCGACGTCGTCGACCCCCTTCATGTAGTCGCTAGACATTGCTCTAAACACATTTGAACGAATGCGCCAGGATTATTTGAGCAACAAACTCAAATGCACCAGAGGCAAACACCGTCGAGTCCATTGAAAATGTATTACCGGAAGTGCCGCACCGGAAGTCTTCTTGGGCACACCGTTCGGCGCATTCCTGTTTGTTTACAAACAGCGAACCCGTCTATATGAACTGCAGAAAAACTACAGCTTTTTGTCGAAACTGATGTGATTTTGGAATTCGTATGAAGTTTACTGTGAGAGAAATACGAACGAAAGGAGATGCAAGGACGACAAACAGAACAACAAACCTTTTCGCTGTCACTTGCCGGACGTGACGCGTGGAATGACGAACGTAGGACTGTAGGAACATAAAAAGATAGAGACACAACACTGGCACAAAACCGCTGCTGTCCCGAGCAGAGGATAGGAGACGTGACTTGTCAGTACGAGAGTTGCTCGCGGAGGTTAGCTGCCCTTGAGACCTGCAAAAATGCGCCTGTATCCACGCGATGCTTCGTCTTCTGATGCCATTATTACAAAGTAATTTCTTCCGACATTGATCTATCGTGCATGCGAACTCGTGCATTGTGCTTGCCACTGTACATTGTATTCAAGGCAGTCGTACAAAACTTGTTCACGTGTTTTTCTTAACCACTTGGCTCAGCTTTTTACTATAAGTGAATCAACAGGCAAACACTAGAAAACACAAATTATGCGGGTAGGCAGGCAACTGATAGAAGGGCAAAACGAATCACTGGTGGAACGCGCGTATTCCCCTTTGCATTATAGGTATGAAAAGGACAGGAGCTCTCTGGTTATGACATTTTGCATATTTAAATGTTTGTGTTGCTAGGGTCTGGACCCAGGAAGTTACCATACGTTCGACTCAATTACATTCCTTGCTCCGAAAATAGTGCAGCTTCGAGAAGCGGTACAGCTGAACGTTCTGCAGTTTAAATTAAACAGTTGTTAAACGGGTGCAGCACATTTCGCACCGTCGTTATTTTAGCATCCCGGGCGTTCACACTTAAAAACAAACAAACAAGAAAATAGCGGGTGGGAACTGCTCGCATATTTCTTTTACGCTGTGGCGGCAGTAATGCACGCGTTCTACATCAATCGCATTTAGAGAAATAAAACAGCCAAAAATAAACGACATTTTCAGCACTTTGGCACATTTATTCGTCAGAAGCAACATTTCAGGCGCTTTCAAGTTAAGGACAGTGCAACTATTCCACCTATTGCAGTAGCGAAACCTCTCAGCATTTTCATCGAGTTCCTGCTGCTTTCCCGAAAACGTACTCCTTCCGCATTTAAAAGAACAGCCAACCGTCACGCTTGCAGCAACTGCGGCTGCGACGATACAATGAGGCACCTCCTCTGAGGCTATCCCGCAATAACAGTTAGGCGAGAGAATCGCTGGCGATAGCGCTTGACAATGTAAACGACATCTTTATAAAAGATAGAATCCTATGGTAGTGTACGAGGAAATACTACACCGATATGACGACAGCGATGAATGACAAACACATTAATGCTTTGAATTGAGTGCATCTTGCAGCATTGAGCATGGTGAAAATTACAGCTTTAGCTGTAATTTTCACCAGAGCTCATGCATGGAACGCATATCTTAGGGTGAGCGAATAATGATCATAACGTCTCCCTAAAGAGATCCACTGTCGATCGTCCCCATCATGATCATAATCATCATCACCATTAACACCATCACGATTCAAGCCATTCTTCTGGAAACTGCAGGACGAATGCCTCGCCCTACAATTAATCCACCAAATTTGGAGGCACTTACATTTGAATTTATGCCAATTTTAAAGTTCTTGATACCATTGCCTCCTCCTCCTCCTCTTCATCATCATCATCATCGTCGTCGTCGTCAGCCTGTTTTACGTCCACTGCCACTGCAAGGCGAAGGCCTCTCTAGATCTCCAACTAATCCTGCCTTGCGCTACCCGATTTCGTCGACGCCCCACCTAACTTTTTCCCCAACTGGGCTGGTTTTCCCATCCCTTGGCGTCCATTCCATCGCTCTTTATTGGTCGTCTGTCCTGAGCATTACGTTACCTTCCCAGGTCCACTTTCTTAAGGCACCATCACCCAGCCCCGACGTTGTGTTTCTTACTCAGTACTTCAAATTTACCTCCTGAGTGGGGAGTCTTACGAAAATAAAAAAAAGTGAAAAATAAAAGCCACATAAATCATCGAGCTCAGAGATGTATGTAGTAGAGGTCATATGAGAGGATATGCCTGGTAGAGAACACAGTGATTTAACTATCATGGTGATTAATGAATGTTAATTCAAGGGAGATATGACGTGCATCGCATTGACTATGAGCGTATGAGCCACACGTAAAGAAAGAAAGAAAGAACGAAAGATGATTTCTTGGGTTTCACATGGTTTGAACTATGTGAGCTTTTACTTGCTTTTCATTCTTTGTTTTATTACTGTATGGGTGGCACGGCCGAGTTAGGCAATGATTGCCTGACTGGGCCCGACTGACAGGACAATCCTCTGTTTTGTGTAAATAAATAAATAAATAAATAAATAAATAGCAACCACGATATCATTTTGAGAGACGCCGTAATGGAGGGCTTCGGAAATTTAAACCACCTAGTTTTCTTCAACGTGCACTGGCATCCCACAGTACACAGGCCTCAACAGTTCAGCCGCAGCGGCCCGGATTCAATCCCGCGGCCTTCAAGTTAGCAGCTGAGCGCCACAGCCACTTGACCACCGTGGTGTGGTTAAAGACAGACAGACAGACAGAGAGACAGACAGACAGACAGACAGACAGACAGACAGACAGAAAGAAAGAAAGAAAGAAAGAAAGAAAGAAAGAAAGAAAGAAAGAAAGAAAGAAAGAAAGAAAGAAAGAAAGAAAGAAAGAAAGAAAGAAAGGAATCGCACGGAGCTCATCCCTGCATTGGATATGGGAGTGTGAGCCAGTCAGCCTCAAGTTAACCTATATTTTACGCCCGTCCACCAACAGGTCCCCCTCAGTCAACTAAACGTGCACCGAATGGCAGGGACTAGCGTCGCTTAAGACACCTTAAATCTCGAATGAAACTAGTCCTTCGACAGTATGAACCAACCAGACAGGGAACAAGTCCTTTCAACACTTAAGTGAACGTTCATGTCGCCTTGAAAGTTTTTCTCTTAGCGGTGAATGTGTACCTGAAAACCCTGTCTGCTCCCTGATCTAATTGGCCTCTTTCATTTTACGCCTATCACTTCTAAATCTATGGCATGCTGCATGACCCCTAATTCCTTCTCTTTGTTGTCCTCCAAGCTTTCACTCTGAGTGTTAGCAATGGTAGACAACAATGGCTGCAATGGCTGTGCACTTCTTTCTTTATGGACAGCGATAAGTAGCCGATCGCAGTTGGGGCATTTATGCTGTATGCGCTTCAGCCCGTTCTTCGGTAAATATCATGACTACGTTCCCCTGTTAGTAAAGGAACTGCATTTGCATACAGCTTCACGCAGACTAATCGCTCATAATCAAAAGAAGAGGCGTGCAGGACACGGACACAAGGAGAGCAGTGAACACCACGTGGTGTTCACTGCTCTCCTTGTGTCCGTGTCCTGCACGCCTCTTCTTTTGATTATGGACTGTTACCAACTCGCTCAACTTTCTGTCCTTTTGACTAATCGCTACTCTCTAAATGTCGTCCTTTCGCCAGGCTATTTTAGCGCATTCATTTTAAAAGCGAAACAGCCTAAGTGTCTAGGAAAGGAAACCCACGCTACGCACATAACTACTCAATTTGCACAAAAGTTTTAATCCTATTCGTAACATTAGGCTCAATCCTAAACTATTCAGCTTAGGCAATTTCTTCGTTGACTTCTTCGCGTGACATCGATTCTCGCAATACGTGGGATTTGCCAGAATATTTTTTTTACCTCTCCTTGAATACTTTCTTCACTTAGCCTTGAGCCAGTCTTTGCAGTTCGTCGCCACCATTGCCAATGGGCGCGATATCGCCTGCATACCAAAAGTTGCAAGGACATTCTCCGTTGATCTTTATTCCCGTTTGTTCGTATAGTCTATAACGTTGTGCAGATTCAGCACAAAATAACAATGCTGTTTTGCTCGAAATAGCGGCCACCCATATCGTCCTTGTTTGAAATTTGGTTCAGATAATGCTGTTCTACGCATTTAGCACGTGGGAAGGAAGGTGTGCGCAGAGTAGGTCAAGTAAAAGAAAAATCTCCAGTCCAGTCTCACAGGCCAAGGCCGTTTAGCACTTTAGGAGACAAGAGGCACACGATCAATGCGGATGGAAAAGTGAGAACATAACGAAACAAGCGCGTGCGACGTATTTCTCGCCTTCTTTGAACGTGCTGTAATTCACAGTAATTAGTCCTGCCGCCACTCGAGTGTTTTCCCTCTGCAGCCGTACTTTATGACCTACAACTAAAAACACTGCTCCCTTACGCCATGTCCTATTGAGCTCTTGTTTACCCCTGCTAAGTGTCTTCCTCGCGTCACTCGTTGGGAGCGCTGCTGGCCCAAGACACATCCTCACCCCCCCCTCCCCGCTCTTCCTGTGCGCCATTTTTCTTCTCATTCCATTGCCGGTTCGGGCATCACTTTACAATCGGCATTTACGCTTCTAACTATGCAGCAGAAAGAAAAGGAAGAAAGCAAATCAAAGCCCTGAAAGCATGCGCGACGATTCCGTCCATCGATAAATCTATCGAGCTCAAGGACGAAAGTGCTTCTCTCCCGCCGCCTCCTTTACAGCAGATGCAGCAATTAAGAGCCGGAACGACTCGGACATCGAGAAACTGCAGGCGCTCACGTTTTCTCCTTCCCTTTTGTTTGCAGCTCTACGTCTTGAAAGCTTGGGAGAAAAGCAGTCCAAGCGATGACGAGCCGAAAGCGCTGGATTATCGCACCAAACCAGAACACTGACAGCCAGCGTCAATCATAAGTAGCAATAGGGAGATGGCAGCTGAGCCGATTGGCGGGGCAAATATTGACCAGTATAGTCTCGCCGGCAAACGGAAGTCGTCTCGCAGGCTAGAGAACCGGAAAACCTGTTTGATTGCAGGTGCCGTATTCGACGAACGCCTTCAGTCAGCATAGCCTGTGTCCGGCAACTACTCCTATTTCTGTCTCAAGCAGAGCGGTGTCGTATCTTGATAACTTCAATTCACCAAAATTTTTCTCCTTACTTAGTATGACTTTGATATAAGGCGATAACCCGAAAACAATGCATATATTCCACGAACAATGGTGTCGAAAGAAAGATTGACCAGTTCATTTCATGCGAAGTAGTTTTCGCTTATATATATATATATATATATATATATATATATATATATATATATATATATATATATATATATATATATATATATATATATATATATATATATATATATATATATATAGGGTTGAAAAGAGGGACAAACGTTCAAAATTCTTGTTTTATTAACGTTTCGGCCGGTGGGCCGGCCTTCGTCGGCCCACCGGCCGAAACGTTAATAAAACAAGAATTTTGAACGTGTGTCCCTCTTTTCAACCCTACATTGGACCGGACCCACCGAACTTCAAACTGAAAATTATATATATATATATATATATATATATATATATATATATATATATATATATATATATATATATATATCCTGAAGAGAATCTCTATACCGAGTCGTTTTCTGGTATCCTTCGTAGTGATCCCGTAGTGTTTGCAGAGACGGCGCCACTCAGCGGGGTTTGGCCAACTCGCGGCCTTCTCAGCGAAATCGAAGCGGCAATCTATCTGCTCCTCTTTTCGTGATCGCGTATTATTTGCCTCTTTTGTGCGAGGCACCCTCCCCGAGCCGGCCACTGCTGATCACACCAAGTCGTGCGAGAAGTGCCGTCGCGACAGATTCTTTCCGACAGCGCAAGACTCGCTAGTCTTGTTTCCTCCGTCTATCCGATTTCGACCCTTAGAGCGAGAAAGGCGTGCTACCCCCGAATCGCATTTTTACGGTATCTACGACTGGTGCGTGTAGCTTCCCTCGAGAAGCTCCGCTCGCGCGCAACAATGACCTTATACTTGTCATTCGACCCACGGAGAGCACATCTCGAGGAATTGCGATCCAGCAGAATTCTTTGGTCTTCTGTTTTACATCGAGACTGTTTCAGTTCACATCTGCCATATCAGCTGAGAATCCAAGCAACGGGCATTATATGTACAGCGTAGTTAGAGCTGCAAATCATAGTTCTTCAACTACAGCGACCGATGTCACGGATATTCATGATCACAGTATGTCACGGCATATCATTTATGATGATCATCAACATAATCTCCATCATCGTCGGCGTCGTGCATCAGCCGACGTTGCGCCCCCTTCAGGACGAAGTTCCCTCCTAGCGATCGCCATCCTGCCCTGTCCTGAGACAGTTGATCCCATTTTATGCCTGCTTGTCTTGTGTGTATGTGTGTTTTTTTTTAGTCGCATCACCCCAGACTACTATACGTCGTCCACGGCCGCGCTTATCCTCTCTTGGTATCCATTCCGTCTCTTTCAATGACCATTGGTTATTGGTCCTTCCCATTACGAGTTCGGAGTATTCCTATTTTTTCTTCCCGCTTAATGGCTACCTCTAGATACCCGCTACCCCTATTTTTCTCAAATCCACTCCGCTGTCTACCTATTTCGTACACGTTTTTCCGTTCCCCGCCACGCTGAGTAGCTCTAAAGTTCTCGTTTTTTCTTCTTATCCGCCATGCTTCTGCCTCGTAGTTAGTGCCTCATAATCCTATTGTGGTGCTGGCTCGCAGGATCTACTTATTATTATTATTATTATTATTATTATTATTATTATTATTATTATTATTATTATTATTATTATTATTATGAGCGCTGCGCTGTGAATTCACATTTTTCAGTGTGGTTTTGTTACCTGATCAGAAAAGAGAAGAAACGACACTCTGGCGAAATTTCAATGTTACATATTGAGGCCAAATCTGTAATTTTTTCTTCCAGGATGAAAACTTTCTGACCACGCTCAACCTCTTCTGTCGTTAGAATAGGTGCTGCCAGCGTGACAAATCTCTTCACGGCAAAGCTTACTTCAAAGCGAGAGGTAAGAGGATTAAAGGATGAACGCTACTCGAACTGCAAAAGGGCCCGACTAATGGCGCATAGATGAATCGCACAGCTCATTAACATGCGTTGATCGAGTGGTGAACAACAAAACTCCGAAATAGATAAGGTATTATGCACATAACGATCAGTAGATTGCTTCCTTTCCTACCGTGTTTTGTTTGGTACTAATGTGCTAAGGTTTTCTACGCTTTGTTGTGTCATCCAACCCTTCTCGTTTTGGCGTTCCGTGCAATATTAGCCGAGGTGCTCCGACACGTGTCATCAATCATGGCCCTCCCGAACTTCACCACAGGTAACAATTATTAACATCTCCCAGCGTACTGTCATAAATTTTTCCTCATACGAACTTTCACCTGGCTGTTCAGCAGCGCAACATATCGCCGACATCGCAGCTCTCCAACATGGCCTTTTCAGACACCGGTTAATCAGACAAGCCGCAACTATAGCTACAAGCAAACAAACACGCCGGGAAGTTTTAAACGGAAGCCGATCTTCGGAAACAGGCTGAAGTGACAATTAGTTGAGCGAGTAAGAAAGATTTCAGTCTCACGTGGGATAACAAGATCAAGTCCAGTACTGCTGCGAATGCCACGTCGTTAGACGCATTTAAATGTATGTAGTTTAACTTTTGAGAAATACTGAGAAAGAAACTAACTGCGAGCAGCTGGGCGGCCCGGAAGATAAATATCCAGTTGATCGATCATGAACTGAGCATTGCGCAAGACCTTTCTGAGAAGACGTTCTTGTAATGCCGGCTTACGGTCGTCAGGCCACGTAAATCCGTGCAGGCGTTTGTGATGTCCGAGCTTTTCTTTTTGTTTTCATGCCTTCTCTAGAAACTTTCCGAAGTTTCACAAGCGTTCGTTAGGCAGAGAACATAAAAACTACCAAGAAATTCTTTCAAGTGCTGTGGGGTTCACAGTATTACTGAGAAACCGGTGGGGCAACTAGAATTTTCGAGAGCTTCTAATTCTATAGTATAGGAGGTTTCGTTGGCTGGCACTTGTTGGCTTGTGTCTCTGCGGCACGTGGAACACGTCTTGCCAACGTCGACTCTGTCAGTTTTAGGATTGTCAAACACCTGCGCTTTTAAAGCACTACTACGACTGTCAGTGCAAAAAAAAAAAAAAACGAAAAGTAGACAAGCTCTGGCAGTGGGGCAGATTGATACAAGCAAAACAGAACGCTAATGCAACGAGGCAAAGAAAGGAGTTCATGTTGTGAAATTTCGTTCTTTGTCATCGTCCCGTTGACAGTTGCGCCTTCCCAAGGAGAAATAAAACTTCTTCCGACACGTGAATCGGAGACACGAACGTTTGGCACAGTGCCAGTACGACAACGAACCGTGAATGAAGCCTTTTATCGGAAGCGATGACCCGAAAGATGCCCGGAAATGATGCCGCCCGCTCGATGAATTGTAAATGGCGAGCGATCCATACATTATTGAACCAGCTTATGTGCGGGAAGATGTTACGTTACTATAAATAAGAGCGCGCAATAACACGAGAGCTCCCTGACATACTGAAATATACATGCCGTTTCGCTTTTCTTTTTTTTTTTTCTAACTCCAGTCGCCCGTTGCGCAATACACAATCTAAGATGCACTCTCTGTGAAGGGCTGGTATTGGTCATTAAACATTCACTTGACTCAGCTCTACTTACTGACTTACTTACATTACGTGCTTTGTTTACTTAGATTTCTTGCATTAATTAGTTATTAGTTATTCATTCAATCATTTCTTCATGTGATCACTATGGATAGCGGTAGTAAATATATATACGAGGTAGAAAACATATACATAGATCTATAAGGGCATACTTTAGGATAAAAAGCGACACAAATTTATTAAATAAACTAGATGTACACGGCAACATCCGGCCTAAGGGGTCAAGTCCTTACCAAAAAAAGTAGACAGAAAACGAGTGCATAGCAGAAAAATTCATAAGCTCTGTACAGGACAAAAAAGCAGCCATTAAATAATCGGAGTCGAGCGTGGCAACCTTGCAACTGCCTACAATAAATATACGACTTTACAGACTCAGTTCCAGATGATATCGGCGTAGTGGAAACCATTGCGTGAGCCGTTGCAACCAGAGACATCAGCGCGCATGCGTCTTAAAGTGTCCTCATTAACGTGAAAATATGCACGAACTAAGCAGCGACACATTCTTTTACTATAGCGAAAATTGATTGATTTTCGGGGTTTTACGTCCCAAAACCAGCTCTGATTATGAGAGACGCCGTAGTGTAAGGTCTCCGGAAATTTCGACCACCTGGGCTTCTTTAACGTGCACTGACATCGCACAGCACACGGGCCTCATTTCGCCTCCATTGAAATGCAGTCGCCTCGGCCGGGATTCGATCCCGCGACCCTCGGATCAGCAGCCGAGTACCATAGCCACTAGACCACCGTGGCGGGGCTACTACAGCGAAGAGTATACGGATATTTGGTTGAATATAGTAAATCATTTTTTGCAAATGCTTCGCTGGATCCTTCGGTAGAAGTTGTTCACTGTAGCAGGTATAGCGAAAACATTGCACCGACCATAGTGAAATTCTTGCAAGTATTAAGTAGGTTTCCGGCCATGATAAAACCACATCCCCTGCAACAAGGATGCGAGAACTATCCTACATACCGCGGCCGCGATTTGTGTATCGATTGACTGGGTTGGCCAGACATTATTGCTTCTTTAAGAGTAACTGATACACAAATGTATATATATATTAATTTCAAATGCATGCTCACGCATGCATTTCCGTCTTTCGTATATTTCATATTCATGCTGTGTCCTTGTTTATTGTTACCTTACTTTTCTGTGTCACCCTCCTCATCTTTACTTAATCTACGAACCCTAGACCAATGTTTTCTTCTCTAAATGCTGCTGCATGACCTTGCAACCAAACATATTCTATTGCAGGTAAGATTCATGACTTGTTCTAATGATTTCCAAAATTAAAGATTTGTCTAAGCTGAGACCAGGTTGAACGTAGACTGATATAGCGACAGAGAAAGGCAAACATCCAAAGCATGCGTTTATGCCAAGACCGAACGCTGAGAGAAAAACGATCCTGCTTTAACGAGTAATGTGCGCACGTTCTCCAGGAGGGAAGCTTGCCTTGTTCACATTACGAGAGCAGACACTATGTACATAATTTACAATGCTTGCAAAGTTAGCATCGTTGGTGCACTTTCACGTGAGGAGTGCCTCGCTCATAAAATACCGGCTTTCATTCATAGAAGAAAAAGAAAAAGCGTTACTGAGACATGACAAATTGCGCAGTCGTTTGCGTAATAAATTTTATGTTACGACGCGCAATAGATTCTCGCGCAGCGTATAAAGCATTTACGCCGCTCGAGAGTGCTGAAAATCGTAATGAAAAAATTTTTTGCATATGTTTTCATTTGCCGTCGAGCTCATTCTTGATAACCCAAGGCACCAGACTTTTATCACCGCGGTTTGGGGTGCGAAAGCTTGATTTACTTGAAGTTCATACAATATAAACAACGATGTCTTAAGGACGGCGCATTTTACAATAAGATGAACCAGGAGTAATGAGTCTGACGACTGCTGTGTGGAAAGAGAATTGGGTATAGCCGGCTCGTCCATGTGAGGTAGAAATAGTTTGCGCTAACGTGATGGGTAATTACCCCAAGCCATCGTTAGATTCTAGTGCACAGACAGGCACTGCGCATGCTCGGGGATGGCAGTGTACCCCTGCAATCCCCAGATATAGCTCTAAGTTTGAAAAACTAAAACAGGTTATTTTTATCAATAATTAAGCATTAATCAGTGACGCCAGTTTGATTGTAAACAATCGCTGCTGCATCAGTATGGCGCCGAAATAGAACTCCCGTGGATATACTTAGATGAAGGTGGAGGTTCGAAAATCCCAGGTTGTCAAAATTAATTCACAGCGCCCCACGACGGCGTGCCTCAATCATATCCTGATTGTTGCATGGGAAAAAATTTAACGAAAACATTCTCCAGTAGATCAAAGCCCATACGAAAGGCCGTGGGCTAATTTGCATAAAGCGTAGTTTTGATATGTGACACTCGGAATACCATGAGTGATATAGTGAGTATTGGAGCGAGAGTTATTAGCATGTCTAGCCAATATGAATCCTCAACTTATTTCTCGGATTTGTGAAAATGCAGACAACTAGTTTCATGAAACGTAAAACAGAGCCCGGCTGGATGTTTTTTTTTTTTCCTTTCTTTGGCAATAATTTCCGCGCACAAACAAAAAAATTACGAGATTCTGTCTACGGTAGTGGGTCTTGGCTGTGACACCTATAATCTTAGAATTAGTGGGTCAAATATGTTGACATTTTGCGCCGCTAAGACTCTGAGTATCTTACCAGAAATTGATGACCTGAGATATCAGTCAAGTGTGTCCTCCCGCTCCCAATTTCTCCCCCCCCCCCCCTTAAAAAACAAACAAAACAAAACGACTTTGTGAGAGGGGTTGTGACAAGAGAAACGAAATTCAAAATGGCTAACGGTAGCTTGTTTTTTAAATGCGAAGCATTTCTTTCAGAACTTGAGCAACTTGGCCATATCTATCTATCTATCTATCTATCTATCTATCTATCTATCTATCTATCTATCTATCTATCTATCTATCTATCTATCAAGCCGCCTACGTCTCGGTGCTCTCCCAGTCGTCTCGTTTACCTGGTATACGCCAGAACTTGGATGATAGGGTATCAATAAATGACCAACATTAATAATTGACCTTTACACTTCTAACATGACATACTCGCAACGTACGTCACGATTAACGATACTACAATTACGTATGGCTCATACACGTAGTGCACGGCATGTGTCATACGGGTGTGCGCCACAGGTGTTTGAACTTTACATAGCTAACGTAAAGCTCGGGCCAACTGAGATAAAATATAGCATATCATTAAAGGCAGATAAAAAACAGCAACGGCATACCGAGTTTCGCAGCTTGGAAATGTAAAAAAGTTCGACAATCCCCAAGCATATTCTTATGAGATGAGAACGCGAAAGCGTTCCTTTTGGCTAGATTGTTGTTGCGGAGGGTTGCTGCAAATTGGTGTAGCCCAGTTGTGTTATAAAGAATAAGGCAATGTGGGAGGCTGAATTGTGTTTATTTACACGATTTGATGCCATAAAAGTGGTGTCTACACTTCACGTGTCCTCTTCTATTTCGTCGTCCAGGCAGTATATAGATATGCCTAGGCAGGTCTCGGGCATATCGAAGTAGTACGACCGCCGCGGCGTTGCGGACATCAGACAGTCACCGGTGTAGTCACCCTCTCATCGTTCCGGTGACGGCGTACTTGGGCCGGGGTACAAGACACTACCATGGCCTTGTGATCCGAGTAGTAGGTGGAGACATACATCGCATCTCGCACAATCTATGGGTCGTTGGTGAATGCGAGATCGATGGACGTAATCTCGACGTCGTGATGGCCTCAGTGGGCGTCTTCAATTCGAGATTGAACTCGGCACGCATGGCGGCGAGGAACGATGGTCTAGCTGGCGCGTTCGCGCGCCGAGTGTTGCTACGGCGACGCCACGCAGTTGGGCGCGCGCTTTCGCCAACCCAGCGAAGAAATGCGACGATGCGGCCGCACGCCGCTGCATATAGCTGCGTGAGTTCTATACTCCTCTGCAGCGGAGCGGAGCGCGCGTCGACTGCCGCTGTGGCGAGTGTTGGCGCCGGCGTCATTTCTGGTGGGAGAGCGTAACTGCTTTCCGGGCACGGCTTTTGCGGACGCTTTTTGCGGACGCAGCTGAGCGCGCGCTATCGCCAACCTAGCCAAGAAACATAACACATAACACAGAGAAACATATACAAGAAACATGTACATAACACAGAGGAACGCACGAACGCGCTGTAATCTCCGAAGGCAACCTACCGAGCGGTAGGCGGGTATATAGACCGGGCCACCGAGGTTCCAAGCAAGCACACTGCCACTGGGCCACGGCGGCTCCCCCCACGCGATATATTAAACAAACCTGATACACCAGTATCTGTATAATGAGGTGCTTGTGTAACTTCACTTGCGCTTCTTAGCACTGTAATAAAGAATACACATGTTCTACTAGGATTCGGCACGCTTTTGTGCAACTTTACTCAATCCCTTAGAAAGAGTTCAACGATCAAAGCTCATAATACGCAGATGCACCGTAGCGTGCGTTTCTCTTCGAGGAAACAGGCGTCTCTGTTATGCGCTAACGTCAATGCCAATGTTACGTCGCTAAGAACTACAATTCAGTCACCACGGTGCTGTCGAGTCTATTGGTTAGCCCATAGATGTTCGGCGCACACCTACTCATTTATTTTGCACCAAAACGTTCATCCTATTCGGAACACTTCGTCGAATGTCGCATGATCTTCCATATGCAGCTTCTTCGCTGGCTGCTTCGCGTGACACCCATTCCCACAGTTCGTGTGATCTGCATGATTTCCTTTCGAACCACAGCGCAAACAGTTGAAACGAAGACGAAAGGACGGAGGAAGGACGAGCAAGGCGCTGACGGCGTCCCGGCGGGAATATTAATGGTACCAAAAGTCATATGATCAAGTGGTCACGTCATTACGGCATCACGTGAACGTTGTAATGACGTTATGATGTTGTAACGTAACAAGGTGTGATGAAATCACGATTACGTCAACGGTTGCGGCACTGGCGCCGTAACTTACATGGTGTGGCACTTCAGACCAAGCTTTTCATAGCCCGAACTGAGTGAGCTATAGTTCTTGATGGTTTACTATTATTATTATTTATTTATCGCTTGCGAGACGTAAAGGTGAATGTCAAGGACTTTCGTAGGCCAACTGGGGACCTAGGAATTCGAACCTTGAATATTTGACAATCCAACATCAGGTGAATGTAATTTGATATAGACTGTAAAGGTCACCGTTAAACAATCACGCGTGGCTCTTACCAGCATACGCCCGGCTCATAATCTCGTTGGATTTTTTCTGTTCGTCGAGTTATGACTGGTCGCGCTATAAACAGCTTCACTGTAAGACGTTTCGTCTGCTAAGCAATGGTCACCTCTAACTGGATTGATTGATTGATTGATTGATTGATTGATTGATTGATTGTGGTTCGGTCAAGAAAATGGCGTTATTTTTCTGCAGCCAACGTATGGAGCACGGCTCAGCATCCGTGGGGTAGGGGAAATTGAATGAACAACGTAGAAAGAAGAGTAACGTCATAGTGGAGAGCTTCGTAAATATTGACCAGCTGGGGTTCTTTAACGTGCATTGAAAAAGCACAATACACGGGCCTCCGGCATTTTCGCCTCCACCGAAAATGCGACCGCCGCGACTGGGATCGAACCCGCGTTTGTTTTCTTGTTTTTTTTTTTAAGGGGGGGGGGGGGGTGGTTGGCAGGCGAGCACCAATAACCACTACGCCACCTCCCGCGGCCGATTACATTTGTAGTATGTGTTTGTATTGTGTGAGGGAGTTCGGATATTCTGATCGTCGAATTCTAGATCAAGTCTTTCAGTAGCGTTAATTAAAGTTAGGGGACACTTCTTTGTAAGAGCATATTACAGTACTGGCTTAGTCCTCGCCGCTCAGCCAACAAAATCAAATCCATGAAAAGGCACCGAAAAATACTTGGCAAGGAAGAAGCGTTCAGTGCATTTAATGTGGCACGCTATAGCGCAGGAATCAACGGAAGACAGTACAGGAATAGGAGTATAATCAAGTACTGATGTGTAGTGCACATGCACACCGTCCACAAATACGTAAAAGTACTTCAATCGAACAGCGTCGCTGCGCTCCTTTTCTGTGTACAGGGAATGAAACTTTTAACTCGGATTGCCTTTGAGGACAGCAAAAAGAACCAGTGCTTCGTTGTGCTTATTCGTGTTTTTTGGCAATGATGAAGTTGCCATCAGCCGGCGCGAAGCTCCAGCTTCTTGCACCCATGTAAGGTACCTCTACACGCGAATTGTTTGTGCAAGGTACAGATGTGTAGTGCACCGTGTATTCGTGCCTCCTGGCAACGTTCTGCACCAGTGTTCAAAACTCTACGAAAAAAAAAAAAAAAACAGACATGAAAATGACAATGCGAGAACACACTCAGCTTACATAACCATGACAGGCGGAACAAACGTGCTTTGCCAATTTGCTCAAGCCTGAGCACCCAAAAGGCTTTTAGCCACGCTCCTCTCTCTGGCAAACTTTGAATTACTTGCAAGCGCTTAGGCTCGATGCGGCGTTTCCGACTCACCCTGTGCTCTGATGAATATGTGTGTTTCGTTTCCACGTGGCAAGCAAATCAAAGCAGCAGGCTGAAATTTTTGTCATTCTCCCTCTCCAGTCTAACTTTGAAAGTTGCTTCAGGTTTTTTTTTTTTTTTTTAGGGCAGTAAAGTTCCTAGTGAAACGAGTTCATCATACAACGACTAACTTTCTTTCAGTTGTAAAACGCAACTGTACACATTGACAGGCAAGAAGAGTGTTTGGTATATTGAGCGATTTATTCTAGCAGGGGCACACTGCCGTGCTTGATATTGTCTTCCTAGTCCTATTTCTCGATAAAAGGTGAGGCTACTGTGTCTGCTGCTGTCTGTTATTCGAGGAAGCGGGCCCGTATAGGGAGCCCTCATGCATTAAACATGGACGGAACCACTGTGCAATTACAAATCGGCAAGAACAATGTAGCCGCCAAGACAAAGATGTCAGTGAGTCACAAGTAGGGCGAAACCAGAGCATGTGATTATCTCCGGGCGGAGAGGCCGCAGGGCTAGTATAGCGTAGCGAGCGTGATTCCTTTGTCTCGATGGGATACAGGAGAAGTCGCTGCAGTTGTACAACTTCAATACATGCCGCACTGTGTCATGTGTGCACTATGGACGAATAGGTTGTGACGTGTACACAGAGCACTGAAATTTTAACGCGATAGCACTATGAAGCTCGTGTCGTAGAAGAACTGGCATCGGTGCGCGGCGTCGTCGCCGGCGTCCGCAGCGGAAAAAGTGATCGCAAACAACCCCGACCATGCAGGCCCTCCGCCAAGGCGCAGATGCGTTAAGTCAACAAAACTGAGTTTCTCAAAGTGAAATGCATCATAAAAATGGGAAACTATTAGTTGAGCAGAACGTCGTCGAGAATTCGACGAAATACCGTCTGGTCAGGTAAAGGCATTGTTAAAAACAGGTTACTGATCAATGTAAAAACAAAATGAAATAGAACGTATACACATGAGAGCTTGGACTGCTGTTTGAATGTACGAGAAAACGTGACTCTGTTACCAAGAAACTTAAATACAAACCAGTACCAACAGCTGCGTTCTCGGCAGCGCCACACAGAGGATGCGCTGACCCGTGTAGGTTGGCGCTATTGCGATACACACTTAAAGGCATAGCTTAAGCATCCTTCCGTATTTTTCCTTTTGGCTAAGTCTAATTCTTTCTTGCGCAGTATAACGGAAATTAAAAAGCGAATATTATTATAAGCACCACCACATATAATAGCGTTTTACAGAAGATTTTAAAGCTACACTAGCACGTAATTTTTCGTCAGATGTGTATCAGCGAGAAGCAGCGGTCATACACCAGAGCTCGCTGTAAGGAAACGGCAGGAAAAGTGTCCACCGTATGCGTCGATATGTCATAGGTCCTTTACGAAGTTCGACGCACTAGAACGCACTCCAAACATTGATGTAGCGATCCTGTAAACCAACAAAACGCCTCACACATATTGCGCTCAAGCATCATTGAGCATCACTTTCAATGGTTTGTAAATGCACACTTTCAACCGAATAGGTAGTTGAACGCTAACGACACGAGTAGTAGTATGCCAGAATGACAAAAGCGATCAGTCTATCATAACGAATTTTATTATAAAACTGCCAGCAGAAAAAAAAAATGAAGGAGCCCCAGTAGTTCGTAAGTGGCGACGTAGAGTTTAGAAGAATGTACTGACCTAATTTTAAGAGGAAGAAGGAAAAGATGCGTGCCATATATTTCGATATAAAATTACTGACGGCGACCCTGGTAGCATATCAATTTGTCTGATATTTATGCTCGTGGCTTAGAGGGACGCCAAAGAGCAAAAACAATTTTTTTCGTATCAGTAAGTCGCTGTTTGATAGTGCCAAAAGCACAACTCTTATCGCGAGAAAGCGCTCGGTAAGCGAGAAAGCGCGCAAGAAGATAAGACAGGTGACGACGCCGCCTACAAGTTCCCGCGCCAGCTCGTTTTGACGTCATCAATTTTGAAGGCGCCTGATAGAGCCCACATAATTATTAACCGATAAAAGTGAATCGCATTATGTTCTTTTGTGGCCAGAAAGTTAAGGTATCTAGTTTCATAAAATTCAATTGAACCTACATGACCAAAATACGAGAAATGAGTTTGAAATCCATGATGTCATACTTGCGATGAGGTGCTGAATTTTCGGCATGACTTAAAAATATCCAACTTTGGGCTTCATTTTCTTACGACCCACGATGGCGAAATCAGGGGCAGTGGAATTCCTACAGAACGATCAGTATAAATTGATATACTGCTTTACTGTATTGTCCCTTTAGGGCATCATTTGCCTCCATTGCCCCAAGTGATTGCTCCTTACCAAAAGGGAGGAAGTAGACTCGTGCTTGTCGAAAGTGGTTTCAGATTTATGCATTTACGATGCAATATCTTATTAACCAAGATCCATTCGCAATGCCGCCATGTATCCGAAGCAAGAATGAAGCGGCTGTAAAATGCTAGGTTTCCTCTTAGCAATTTCATTAAGAAACTTAACGGAGCTTGCCAAACTAGTTAAACTTCGCAGACGTTCGGCATATCAACCCGTCCTCTATTCGATGACACTAGGGAATTTTAGCGTGTCCGGTAAATCGGCATACGCAAAGGCGTACCGTATGGCAGATAGCATATAACGTCGTTTTTCACAGTCAAGTAGCACCAGCTATGGGTAATAAACAGAACGAGGAAAACCACGTGACCTACGTTTTCCGAAATTCCGGCAGCCGCTTGCTAAGCCTACAGCCTCGATTGATTGAATGATTTCTGTGGTTTTACGTCCCAAAAGCAGGTGTGATTATGAGAGACGCCGTAGTGGAGGGCTCCAGAAATTTCGACCACCTGGGGTTCTTTAACGTGCACTGACATCGCACAGTACACGGGCCTCAACATTTCACCTCCATCGAAATGCTGCCGCCGCGGCCGGGATTCGATCCCACTACCCTCGGATCAGCAGCCGAGTACCACAGGCACTAGACCACCGTGGCGGGGCAGCCTCGACAGTTAGAGTGCCGCGCTCAGGAAAGGTGTCGAATTGTCTCGGATACCTTACTGTCACAGCTTCATGATACATAAGATAAGGCAAAGACAACCATCAGTTAGTAACTCGAGAATTACAGAGCGCGAGACGACCAGCTCGAAAGATTCGAAGCTGCACGCCATACGCTTCGGGTGGTCGGCCACGTTTGCGCATGCGCTGTTTACACCCTATATAATAGCGCTCTATGGAAAGTCCTTTGCGTTTTGCGGGTTACCGGACAAGCTAAAATTCCCTGCTATGGTAGCAGCAGGGATTCTAGGTGGTGCATAGGTGGCCATATAGGCCGCGGCTCCGACGCAAACCTATATCAATTCGGCAGGAAAGGGTTACCGCAAGCGACCCATGACCGGAGCGGCTCAATCGAGACACCATCGTACCAAAGACAGAGTGCAAGGCCATGTTTAAAAGCGATAGTGTACCCGTCATAATGTAGCCCACCTTAAATTTTTCAACGCTTGTCGAGATGTTGCACGTCCAGTAATCGCGGTCACTGTGCTCTTTCTACTGCAGCTACACTGATTTCCAGCAACAATTTAAACTAGCGCGTTATGTGCGTGTAACTGTAATGACTTAGCCAAAAGTAGTCAAAATTTTTCAGAATATTGAAGTTTAATCCAAGTATGCGCTGATTTGTCTTTCTGTGTGACCTTCTGCGTCCTCCTGCAAACTTTCCTGCTCCTTTAGTACTTGGCTTATATGCAACGGCCATAGCTCATGCCCCGCAATACATTCTAGAGAGCCAATTACCATGGCAGCTATACTGTGCTCTTTTGGCGATAGAATAATTACTGAAAATAACTTAGACGCGCTCGTTGTTTCGACAATGAGGTTCGTAAAGCTGGGCGGAAGGGGTATATTAACCACAGCATGCAGTCCGTGAACATCACACGTGACGTTAGAAAGCTCTGGCTTGTCTGTGAATGCTTGTCATGCTATTGCGAAAGCCCTAGGTGGAAAAATTAGCCCTTCTCTTAGACGTAAGGGCGACGATGAGACCACGGTTTCGTAACACGGCACGCAACGTCAGCCTGTGGCATGTTGGCATGACCAGTATATGTAATGTATCTTTTACTAGCTGCACACACATAAAAGGTCGGCTAGATTTAACTGACCATCCCAATACGTGTATAATTAAAAACCTACAAATGATCATTTTTTCACTAGTACATAATCACATTGCACAAACAAGTCCCGACACACAGAGAGTCACAAACAAGATTATGTCTGCGGAACCATAAACAAAAAGCACTCACAGAAACATAAGCGAAACAGGACATGGGACGAATGCACACAGTCCTCAGATGAATTAAAGATAAATAAATACACCACTATACATTAAACAAATGGATGTCATTTCTGAAGAGGTCATTTCATCACGGAAAACATTCAGTACACGTAGAGTTAATAAATATTACGCATCAAATCAAAGTACTTGAATTACTACCTATATAAGATAATCCCTTATAGGGCCTATTAAGGCGCATCCCTGTTTTGCGTGGCATGACCACGGTCCAAACACGTCCGTAATAAATAAAAAAAAGTCAGGTTTCTCCACATTTGCTGGTTAGTCTCAAAAATGAACTGTCGGTAGGTCATACCGCGGGCAGTCCACAGGCGAGTGCTCTACAGGAGCATATGTGAAGTCACAGTATGTGTATTTGGAAAGTGCCTTGTTCTTCACACGGTGAATAAGGCCAGGTGTGCAGGCAACGTCGAACTGTGCAGATAGGTATCTGATGCACGGTCAGTTTTAGTGAGAGCAGGAAACTGTACAGCAAGGTTTCTGCAATATTATTCGTTGAGCGACACGTCTTCGCAAAGTGTTCCACAAAGATTATTGAAAACAGTTTTTTGGCGTCAAAGTCGCGATCACATATCACATTCAATCTGTGGGCATCAGACGCCAGCCTATTTGCTGCCTTGTTGGTAGTGATATACCCACATGACCGGTGATCCGATCTTTGGCCCGAATATAACAGAGTAGTGAGTGATTTCAGACCAGAGCTTTTCTATCATCATCAGGAAATAAGTTCCCGTGCACTTCTAGAGCCACAACAACAACTACAATATGCACGCCATTGGCGCGCACACTTCTTTCTTCTCAGTGCGCTCCTGCGGCCTGCCCTCAGCCCACTACGGCATAATGGCGGATTCGTTTCATAGCATAGCCTAGATTGGTATAACAAGGGGGTGGGAAAGGGAAGTGAGGGTGAGGAGGAGTAGAGATAGAGGCAGGGAAGAGGGTGAAGCATAACGTAAGCATCTATGGTATAATATAGCAAGGGGTGGAAAAAGGAAGTGAGGGTTAGGACGTGAGGGATAGGAGGGAAACGAGGAGGACGCCACGGCCGGACATTGTCCATCAAGCGAATTTAAACCTAGACTTGACACGTGACCCAGACACGTAACATGACGTGACAGCTAGTCACGCGGCACGATGCCGCCAAAACCATGCAACAGCTAGTTACGCTACAAGTAACGTGACTTATTTGACCATTTAGAAACCGGAAGGTAGGTCGGCAGCCTTGCACCACTAGTTCAAGCTGCCCATATTTTTGTTTTTGACTGCCTACAGTAGCGGGCAGGAAGTGCTATATAAATAATATTCTTTCAGTGGCTTCAGTGGCGATGTTCATTCTGAATATGTAGCCTATATATTACAGTGTATTTTGTCTTGGAGTATTCCAAGTAATTCTCCCTAAATAGGCAACGCCATGAGCGACAAGTGACAATTTACTATGCAACATCGGCCATACAGGACTTCAGGCTCCTAAAGTTCATAATCGCATCTGGGAGAAAGAATCGCTGTGCATTCTTGGAAGGTCACCTTAATAGTGCCTATACAAGAGCAGGGTAGGAAGCCTGAAAACTCTCACCAAGGTGATGCAAACGATGATTCAGTAGCTATTTCAGCGGTGGCTGGAAGTTCGTGAAGCAAGCCTGGAATAAATGGGAGGATTTTATCCATGAAGAAGGGTGAAGGACTCAGTTAAGGGCCCTTACCCTTTGCAGAGAAAGCGCTTGGTCGACTCACAATCAAATCATTTCACATCCGCCATGCATTTGACACTGTCACGCACATATATATCTTGCATGTCCCTCATGCCCTCAGTCGCGCACTGAGTTGGCTTTCTGATTTGCTGTTTCCAGGAGATATGAGCCTACATATACAGTGCGCAAGGATTGAAACGCGATACTCGGAACACATGATGGCTGGCTTTTTATATGCTACTGGAGTGAGCTGGGTGATCATAGAAGGATCAAACTGACTGATGAAAGCCCCAGAACCACGATTTGATTCTGAGAAACACCGCAGTGGAGGGTTCCGGAAATTTCGACCACCTGGGGTTCTTTAACGTGCACTGACACCGCACAGTACACGGACCTAAACAATTCGCCCCCATCGAGATTCAGCCGCTGCGGCCGGGATTCAATCCCACGACCTTCGAATCAGCAGCCGAGTGCCACAGCCACTCGATTCTATCAGGAAAGAAAATGAAGCTCTCCGCCAACAATTTCGAGCATTGGCTAAATGAGTCTTCTGAAATAAGAGCAGTACTCGCGCAACAGGAACCTTGAGATTAAGGGTGTTGCTGAAAATTGGGATGAGTGCTTTACAAATATCATCGTCGAAATTGGTGACGGCGTCGATGAGCCCTTTTCCGTCAGCGATATAGACGTCATTCACGGGGTGGCAAGCAAAGATAAAACAAAGATGATAATTGTTCATTTCATGAAGCGCAAAAAAGCGAGACAAAGTTTTAGATTAAGCAAAGAAAGCTTACGAACAGAAACCTAGGTGTCGTAGAGGGAATGGCCGAGACAAGAGGCAAAACCTTTGTGAACGAGCATCCGCGTCAATTTCTGAAGCGGTTACTGGGCGCGGCGATATCGCGCAAACAAGAACGTAACGAAAAGTTTGGGTCAAGAAAAGTGGCATTTTTTCGCCCGTCGCAATGAAGCATCATCCTTCGTGGCAATAAAACGCGATAGCGATATCTGGACAAGGTTAGCGGGAGCAGATAAAACTGCACAATACTTGGCGCGAACATACGGCTGACCCTCATGTGAGAACATTGCTGCTGTTTGCGTGCTACCTCATAATATATGCGCAGTCATGCCTGAGAACCCAGACAGACGTGTTAAACTTTTTCACCGAAACGCTAGATCTGTTCAGTAAAATATTATTAAATTGTCACCGCGTTAGAATTGTTAAATATTAGATGCGGAGCATCTCTTGCTCGCGGGTATGTCACGCGTCAACCGGCGTCCGCACTCACACTACGCATGCGCGACTCTCCTCTCCCTTCCCTCTCTCCAACAGCTGCTGCAATAAATAAAGCGGGTAGAGAGTGCGCGCGCGCGGCGTCCGTCCGCATTCACACTACGCATGCGCGACTCTCCTCTCCCGTCCCTCTCTCCAACAGCTGCTGCAATAAATAAAGCGGGTAGAGAGCGCGCACGCGCTTCGCTTCAGTATTATCTCCTCCTGCTCCGATGAAAGAAGTTGGCGGTGTTGTGTGATGGGAGCAACAGTTCCGTCAGCGAGTGGGTTGACGCAAGTACGCATCAGCATCAACCCACACTCGATGCTCCCCATCACCCCATGGTCCTCTTCAGGGAGATGGTGTAAATTTTTAGATTTTATGCTCTCGTGTTCGCCGGAACATTTTATGGTGAAAACTCGGATTACCTTATTTTACCTGGTTATCATCACTTCCTTTTAAATCGAAAACATCGCCGAGAAGGCAGTCTCTGTTCAAGTTGACGTACCGGCCGGTTTCGAAATGCTACATGAATTTAGTATTGTAACACGTGATATCGAAGCCCTATGTATAAAGAAAATAACAATGTGTTTGCTGTGCTGTGCAGACCACCAAGTCGCCATATCTTGGCGTTTTTAGAGTTTCTTTATTTTCTGCTTACACGTACTAATGGAAACAGGTGGCTACTAACAATAGGTGGTGACATGAATAGTGATTTCAAAAGAGCTCGTGTGTGGCGAATTAATTTCTGTCTGTGCTATAAAGTAATGGTTTTCAGAATGTTATAACAACACCAACACACGTTACACTTTCAAATGCGTCTGTGCTATACCATTTCATTACTAACTTAAACAGCCATAACATTCTACCTGGTGTTACAAACAGTGACATCAGTGACCACCTACCCACATTTTGTATGCTTCAGCGCTAGAAGGCATTGAAACAAATGGAATGGCTCGAAATAGTACACCTGGAAATATCGTCTCGTACATTAGAAGTTTTTCGGAAAAAGATCGCTCACAGACCGGACGGAAACATTTACCCTCGAAAACAGCAACAACTGCTATAACTCATTCATAAGAGTTTTCAAGGAACTTTACATTGAGACCTTCCCACTACGCACGTACAGTAAGCAAGGAAAGGCTGTGGAAACCATGGGTTACCCGGGAACATATCAAGCTCATTAAACACAAGAACAAACTATTTGAGAATTTTCTTAAATAGTGTAGCACAGAAAGATTAAAAGAATTGAAAAGGTTTCGAAATAAGCTAAATAAGGATATAGAAATATAAAAAATATAAAAACATTTTCAGCAATGTATTTGTTGAAATTGGCCATAGTACGCACTCTCCTGAAGATGCTGATCGTATATCGAAGCTACCTCACACGATGCACCTACAGACTACATCTATCCCTGAAGTAAAGACAGTGTATCAGAAACTGAAAAGTAGCCGTGCTCGCGATGTGGATGATTTAAAAATACAACAAGTCAAATAAGTTATAGATTTGACTGCGCATATACTCACAAAGGGTGTTTTTTTTAGTTGCAACAAATTTTTTAAATTAGAAAAACATAAATCGCGGGAATGTCATGTGTACCTTTGGAGTATGCGGATTGGCGGCCTCTAGATACAGAACAATTTCCGCACTTGTGCGGATAATTAGCGAAATCACGTTAATTAAATGTTTAATTATTAGTAATTTGTGGCTACAGCAAATGAGTGCTTTGGAGCCCGTCTTAAGTGTTGAAATGCTGATATTATATGAGTAGCTTGAGCCCGTCCTCGACACTACCTATCCCAACGATCAAATTTTGAATAGCGGAGTGAATGTCGGGGCTACGCGAACAATTAGTTCCCCGTGGCAGTCTCCTTTAAACCGAAACTGGCCGGAAAAAGAGTGTCTGTGACGTCGATGTCGCCGCCCCCACGGCTTTCGTCACTCGCCACTCGCCCGTGGCCACCGCCGCTCCGGCCGCGCAAGCAGCTTGCGTTATCTCCTTGTTATCTGCGGTGTTGGGCACCGCGAGCGAGTGACGAAATCCGGGAAGGCGGCGACATCGACATCACAGGCGCTCTTTTTCCGCCCAGTTTCGGTTTCAAGGAGCCTGCCACGGGGAAGTAATTGTTCGCGTAGCTCCGACATGCACTCCGCTATTCAAAATTTGATCGTTGGGATAGATAGTGTCAAGGACGGGCTCCAAAGTGCTCATTTGCTGTAGCCACAAATTACTAATAATTAAACATTTAATTAACGTGATCTCGCTAATTATGCGCACAAGTGCGGAAATTGTTTTGTATCTAGAGGCCGCCAATCCGTATACTCGAATGGTACACAAGACATTCTCGTGATTTATGTTTTTCTCATTTAAAAAATTTGTTGCAGCTAAAAAAAACGCCCTGTATAACGTCTCCCTCCTCGTGTGGTCGTGTTCCAAGCAAGTAGCGCGAGAGTTTCCGTAATAGATACGGATGGAGATAAAAATAATTTAGGTGCTAATTACCGTCCCGTGTCAATCCTACCTGTTTTCTCAAGGGACTCGGAAAAGTGGATAATTCTTGAATTGCAGAATTTATCAGAAAATATAACCTCTTAATAGATTACAGGCTTGGTTTCAGAAAAAGCCGCAGTACTGAGACAGCGCTTTTAATGCAGATAGAGGATATATTAAATACTTTTTTAGAACAAAGTACTGATTAGGCATACTATCGAAGCTTTCGATATAGTCAGTCATCTAATATTATTTGAAAACTTGAGCATTATGGCTTCCGCGGAGCAGCACTACAACTTAATAAATCTTACTTTGGAGCACGTCGTGAGCATGTCATGAGAACTAAATAAGCACTAATCTCTACTTAGGTCTATTGAACTTGTAATTACCCGGGACAGTATACTGGAACCGATTCTCTTTCTTTTTTACATTAGGGACATTGTAAAAGCCATGACGATTGCTCGGTTCTCATTGAGGGAAGAGATATTGCTGGAATAACACTAAAGGGAACTCCGCACGGTTATAACACAATACGCTATTTATCAATGAGTCAAAAACCAAATGTGTGTGGTTTCATGCTTCGGGTTCTTATGAAAGATGACCATTTTGTACTGGGACCATTTAAGATCAAGATAGAAAATTCTATTAAAATTTTAGGTTTATTTTTTTCGGAAGACATGTCTTCCGATGAACATGTAAAATACTTATTGCAAAAATTAAGTAAAGAAGCCGGTGTATTATGCCGGAATCGTCATACATTTTCTGTAAACGTTGAAAGGATGTTATATTTTGCATTTCTGAACTCTTATTTATATTACTGCGTACTAATTTGGGGCAATACAACTGCTTCAAACTTCCAAAAACTACTACTTGTTGAGAAAATAATCACTTCGATCAATATGCCTGGTCATTACAACACACGGAACCCTTCTTTCATAAATACAGAATTATGCAGATTACGAATGTATGCAAATAAAAACTATTGATGACCTACAAAAATGCCGCATTAGGTATAGTAGAATTATTTCAAAAGCTTGCAAATATTAGGGAAACTGAAACTTCTTATCCTTTCAGATATCGCGCACCATACTTTGTTCTCTTCTTACGTACACATTATGGAAACAAAAGGCTTGAATATACACTGGCAACAGCACTAAATGAGCTCAACAGAAAAGTTGTTGATGTCCTCACCATTACTAACCAAAGCTTACTTGATATGTTTGTGTAATTGTCATGGAAACTCTGATATGTGTTTAAATAGACATATCGTAAAATGTCATATGTTTGTTTTTATGGTATTTACACGCGCGCTTGTTTTGGTTCTTTGCGGGGAGCGCCGTTATCACTTTTTTTTTTACGCGCAGCGGAGGCCGCGTTCATCTCGCATGTCGCGTTGGGAACCTTGTCGACCGTTCTTGAAACTTTGCGGGCCTGACGTGCACATTTCAGTGACTTCTAGAATCTCGGAGACAATGCGAGAACGCGTTATGACGTGTGTATAAATGTCGACGCATTTCGCCGCTTGTCAGTCTTTCCGTCGACCCACGACTATTCACGCCGCTATTGCTGTGCGTTCTCATTGGCTTTGTTTTGCTGGGAACAAGTTCGCCAAATGAACAGTTCGCCTGACATCGTCTTGAGTTCTGCGTGCGTCACGACCACGTGACAGTATTATGTATGCATGTGTATTTGCTAAAATATACGAACTATAGAGCCACCTCCAATGTCTGTATATAGGAGCTACGAAGCAAATCTCCCTGTCACTGTTGCTGAAAGGGTGTCCAGAGCTTAGTCAAGCTGCGTGAAAGCAGCTTTTTCTCTGGCGTCCTACCTTTCGCTGTAATATTTTGCATTTTTATGGCGAAAATGAAAGTTGGTTGGTTGATTGATTGATTGATTGATTGATTGATTGATTGATTGCGGGCAGAGGGATCAAACTACACACCAACTGCTTCAAAAGGTCTAGAGCTATCACAATGCATCACAGTGAATGAGCTCGGTATTCCTAGCGCGAAGCGATGGTGCAGGAAGCATCGGCAGCCGTGCGCTCCGAGTATCGCGTTTCATTAGCTGAGCACTGTACAACCTAATGCTTGTAACAACGCTTGTTTGTGAGTTGAGCTACGGGATATCACAGTGCAGCGCTTTCACCCTTTTACCCTTCAACAGCGGTGATCCCCGACCTACCAGGTCTGTTGCCCTCATCATCACATGATGTTGTGCAAATGAACTTTGTCTGTGTTCATACAGCAGAAAGAGCGCCTAAGTGCAAAATTTCCTTCAGGAAATAATTGAGAACACGCTCAGTGTTCTGAATGAAAGTGGGATGGAAACCTGAGCGGATAATTCAGTAGAATTCTCACTTACAAGAAGCGAATAGCGAGTCTGAGAATTATATAGGCCGGCTGGCTTACACTAACACGTACTCATCGATTCTTGAAACGGACCGACACCGCAGCCTCTCATGGAACGCCCACACATCCTGTATCGAGAAGCGTCTGTACCGAACTCTCAACACCTTATGATGCATCGCAGGAAAACAGAACGTGGTAGCGCATCACACTAACTTCTTCAACTTGATGTTGCCCATTTGTGTGTCAGTCGCTCGCCTACTCCCTGTCTCTAAAGCACGATTTGTCTGTTTCATAAGAGCGATTGCTAAATAAGCTGATTGAGCAAGGTCTGATGATATGCCTTCTATTACTTAACTAAACAGACAGCAGCCTTTTTACAGCCAAAGCAAGTTAACCCCATTCAAAACATTACATTTTAAATGGTTAAAAGTAACGCAAGTAATTATATCTATTGCAGAACATCATCCTTCGAAGATCTGGAGGCATATGCGATGCAATACGCGCTCATCACCCATTCACCTCGATCGGGGTTCAGTTTTCACCTGTGGCTCTCACGGCACCAGGAATAGACAAAATACCCCTCTCTCGAAGTAGATGACCGGCGAAGCGGCTCAGCAAACGACACAAAGGTGGCATGACGGAGGCCAGTTTGGTATCAAAGGCCAGGTTTTGAACTGCGCCCATCATCAAGCCACTCTAGCGAGCCTAAGAGGAGACATCGACGATAACACCGCCACCAAGGTGACCATTAAGGTTTGCAATTGCCAAGCCCAGCCACAAGACCGCATTCTTCGCTTCGCGAGGTGCGTGGACGACTGTTGTCCTTGTGAGTAGGCCTCGCCGCAACACACGATGTGCGAAAGCCAGCTTAGAAAGTCCAAGCAAACGCCGACCCCTTCAGTGTCGGCTTCACTTTTAAACAAAAAATACTATGCTGGGGAGACGTCTCTTCAAGGGCCCCTGAAACACCCAGAGGTCAAAATTTATTTGTGGTGTTGCTTTTGTGCCGATGTCCGCAACGAACACGTAGCCGTAAGAATTTTTCGAAACGGTGCCGAAATAGCGGAGTTACACGTGTTTTATTATTAAAATGCGGCTTTTGCTTGTTTAGCTCTATCCTGAACCTCGCACCGACCGCTTGCAGTTTCCGGTGCCACCTCATCGGCGATTGCTTCTCCGGATGTCACGTGACATGAATCGTCAATGATGCGCAGTTCAAACTGTCCACTACCGGTTGACGTGCCTCCGCCTGCCTCGGCGCGAGCGTGTTTTGTTGGTTCTGTGCCAACGCTCTGGTGCTAGCGCTCCCCGTCGTGTTCTGCTCGTTGGTACAATCGTTACAGTTTCTAGACCACACAAACGACACACGACGAGGAAGAACAGACAGGCAGGGAGTGCGTGCAATTGCTAGTTCGCAGTTCTCCTTCGACCAATCAGCGGAACTCTGTCTCTGTTGACGTCACCAATAACCACGTTGTCGTCGCGGCTAACTTGAAATGTTAAAATAAAATGTCGGGTGTGGTTTGCGGCCCTGTCAGGGGCAATGTAAGCCTCGTCGTATCAAGATGCTGCCACCTCAGGACCTTTTTTATTATTATTTTATTAATTGTTTACTGTTCCCCCTAGCGGGAAAGCCAGCTTAGAAAGACCAACTATTCTCTTCAACTTTGCTTCACTTCTAAACACGGACACGTTGCTAAGACGACATTTTTCACAGGGGCGATATAAGCCATCTTCTAGAAAAACACGACGGCTCTAGGTCTTTTTACATCACCTGAATTATTGTTTGCTGTTGCCCGCAGGCGCAGGCATGTCCTAGCAGAGCGTGGACGGGCACGACCATCTCGAGGTGCCTAAGGAAAGTGATTTTTTTTTTTTTTTTGCGCTCCCAAACGCCACGAATCCCCAGAGGTTAGCCATAAAGAGCTTCACTGTTAAATAGCAACAACGGGTCTTCCCCGCATTAAATTTCTGGTGCTATAGCGCGCGAGTGGATAGCGGTATCGTAACGCTGAAATACTGATTTTGCATTCAGTGATCGATGTAAACAGGGAGTAACATCACGTCTGTCTTACGTAACAAAGAACAATGCCAATAGATGGTGGTGTAAGCGCGAGGTGTCTTACGGGACAAGCGCGTTCACATATGGAAGTACTCAAACTTGTCGTATGTTGAGAGGTAGTCCTCTGGAGTGCCTGTTGACCTCAGACATCCTCACGAGGCTTGCGAGGAGGAAAGCGGTACAGAGTGGCCAGCGTTGTGCATCGCTTTGTGCCGGTGCTTGTCCGCCGAAATTATGTTTGGCAATTGATGTCATTCCTTGCACGTCTATACTCAGTTTCACAGGCTGTTCGCAGCATGGTGGAAGGTACAGGCGCACTCATCCAATCACGACAGATAGCACTTCAGTTGTGCTGCTACACTCATGTTGCTTTCGTGAAGTGGACAAGTGTCTCCTACAGCTTCATTGGATGAGAGAGCTCTACCTTTTGCAGTGCTGGCAGCAGCTCGTGAAACGGAGAATAACATCAATCGAGAGTGGTAGATTCTGGTGGAGATAGTCACAGAGAAGAGAAAAAATTCTGCGTGTCACTTCTTGTGCTAAACATGAAGGCAATTATACTGAAACGTACAGTGGTCAACTCTCATATCTATAACGCCGGAGCGTCGTGCTCGGAACTGCACGAGCGACATCTACAGTTGGAAACGGGACACATATGAGCATGCGCATCGCCACTGACGCGCTTGCCTTGCAGTTTCTGTCCTTGTTTATCGCCAAGGCCGCGATAACTACTTTGGCCGGCAGAAGCGCTGTCAGTCATATAGCGCCGGAAAAAAAAGTGGAATCCCTTGCATCGGCGCGTTTTCTACTGCGTACCTATATTCTCGGTTTTCGGCATCATATCGTACCGGCAATGCGCCCCATAATGTATATTGCGCATCGCTCTGTGAATTTTTCATAGCGCATTGCGTTTATTGCCGCGTGCTGTCATTTTATTTCGTAAACCTACTATTAATTGTAATTCACCAACGATGCGTTGCCTGCCACTAAATGTAGTTTGGATTGCCCATTCATGCGACGATCAGTCGGTCCTTCTTCGGTTGTACCCCTTAATGACCGATGACGGGGAGCATCAGCAAGCCGACCTTCCTTATAGAATGCTTCGAGCACTCTATTCACATTTGGAAGTGCAAAATTCTGTACCGGCCAAAAGACAGCCTCCGAGCGGCCTGACCTCCCCCCCCCCCCCAAAAAAAAAAACAAAAAAAAACACAGAAAACATATACAGTTCATAAGTAGGTGCAAATCTGTTGTTGGGACAATGTGAGCGCGAACTGAGAATTAGAACGCAGCACAGCTTGCATCGCGCGCTGCCAACAATACGCTTCGTTTCTTTTCCTTTTTCTTTCTTTTGTTATTGCGCTAAACCGTTGACAGCGCTACTGACGGCCAAAGCGGTTGTTGCATCCGCGGTGATAACCAAGGGTCGAGAATGCAAGGCATGTGCGTCAGTGGCGCTGCGCATGCTCAGATGTGGCCCGTTTCCAACTGTAGATGTCGCTCGTGCAGTTCCGAGCACGACGCTCCGGCGTTATAGATATGAGAGTTGACCACTGTACATATCAAGATCCTGGCTGTCTGGACATTCAAATGGCTTTTGTTTTACTGTGTTATTTTTTCCCACTCATTGTATGCTGTGTCGTCCCATTATGGTTGATTACAAAGCAATGCATGCAGTGTCTACCATTTGTTATCCTTGTCACTCGCTCAAGGCCCACATGAGTCGTGGCCGGCGTGCACAGAGAGACATCATAGTATAGGCACCATGCACTGAGCAGAGCTCCGATATGGTGCGGGTTCTGGACCTCCATATCGTATGAAGTCACAATCCACGCCATAGGCTTTGTGCTCTGGATCAGTATTTCGCTTGGTGGCGTAGAAGTCACCGCCTCATTATAGAAATGTTCGGCCCTTCCACACAGTGACGGTGGTCGATTAGCAAAGCTGTGCAATGTTTCCATTAAACGTTTACTTGCGTGTCGCTTTAGCGACGCTTTGATGATGATTGGGGAAAGCAGGGGGATGGGGGGATATTACTCGGAGTGCAAGAGAAGTAAGGCATACACGCGCACTTATTTTGTGATGAGAATAATTCCTGCGCACTCACAGACCGCCACGCATTTTACCTCCTAGCCATATAATACAGCTTCGATGTAGAAGGAGACGATCATAGCAGCCATTAACGGGCCAGTATTGCCGACATCGACCGCAGAGAGGGTAAAACTCACGCGTGCGTCCCTCATCTAGTTCGGCCTACAGCCGGGTTGGAACCAGCGTCTCAAAAAATGCGCTCTCTCCAACCCACGGCCGTATCCGGCGAATGTCCGCCCTATCGCAGATGCATTCAAACCGGGCGCAGTGAATCAAATCAATATTCATCGCGTTCGTTCTATAGTCTAGCCGCTATCTGATCTCACTTGTTCCACTCGCTAGGCTTAGGTTCCGGCACTGTTGTGCCACAGATTATTTATCGCGCTATACGGCCATTGAGACTCCACGAGCGTATTTCGTCTTTTCATTTTCTTGGTGGCAACGCTTGCCCACTCTCAGTACGTAGGACCAAACGCGTCTGTACATCGTTAGCATGCTTCGGCCACAGGGTACCTCCGCGTCCTTTCAACACTTCAACGGCGTCTGTCGACTCCTTGCTATGACAGCGCCGAACAGTCGATCATTGCAGCGAAACGATCCGCGTTCTGCTCGATAGCCTCCGCTCCCCCGTCATCACGGCGGCGTTGTTCGGCGATCTTAGGGTCAGTCCCTCTCGGTAACGACGAAACATTACAATGCAAACATTCGCTTTGCGCCGGCGCTAGCACATCGTTTGCATACTGTGCAGATACGTTGTCCGTTTGTGGTGGACTTGCTTCTTACCGATTATTGACGGCCGCCTATCGTTTTAGTGTACACATTAACTGCTCCCGATGCGCATGTTGCTGCTAATAGCATAAACATGTAACTAGTAAGTAACAGGTTACGACTGCCATTCTGTTGTTTGCTGTCATACGTAGCGAAAATGGTAAAAAGTTGTAACATTGTATAGAGCATGTGAATTCTACGAAGATAATCATACTGCTTCATCAGAAATATCTTACCATTCACTGTTCCACTATCTAAGTGTTATTATGCACATTGTTCGCCGTAGTCACGGTTTAACGACAAACTTAGCTTCGCCCAAAAGTTAGCTGATACAAGACAAGCATACGACAATATGAACGTGAACACCTCTGCGTCCGGGCTCCACACAGACATGAACTATTTTTGGGCCAGGGTTCGCGATTGGTGATAACACCAGTACCTGCAGCTAAATGAGCGTTGCTTGAGACACATTGATTTCATTGATAATTTATTATTTGAGCACATGTCTACATAAGCGAGGGCTTAATTGAT
This sequence comes from Hyalomma asiaticum, assembly GCA_013339685.2. Classification (NCBI taxonomy): domain Eukaryota; kingdom Metazoa; phylum Arthropoda; class Arachnida; order Ixodida; family Ixodidae; genus Hyalomma; species Hyalomma asiaticum. The sequence goes on along the minus strand of CM023481.1, from coordinate 346,025,605 downwards.
GAAGAGCCGTAATTAAAGCCCGTGAGTGTATCCTGGAAAATTACCGACAAAAAGTGTCGCGATAAGGAGATAAGTATAGAGGAAAAAGCCAACATCTCTTCTCCGCGAAGAGCTAAAGTATGCAGCAGCTAAAAAAAAAAACAATTTATAATTATAAAGTTGTCCCCATATCTTTATTATGCCAAGGAGAGCATTACTGAGATAGAGATCGCTGAGTCACTGAAAAGTAAACCATCACGCACTGTATCCAATGTTTGAACCAAACCTACTTAAACGAATGCGACCTGAAGAACGCTAACACGCTTTCAAAAGTATCGCGGGCAGTATACCTACACATTTTTCTATTTCCGGCGACAACCGCTGGCGCATGCTCAGTATTGATCACGAAAGGTTTCGTCAGCGGGCGATCACTCCATCTCTGTCTGCCGATACTCACCGCCGGGCTACAGGCGCGGTGGGTTACCGGGGCATTCTCATTGATCAGTTTCGAAACAGTAGCTTACTTTGGTCTGAGTGCTACAGAAAACTTCGGTGCTTAGATAAGGCTTGGGTAGGAAGAGGTGCGTCTATTTTCGCAAGAGCAACGGTTCCGGATACATCTTTATATAGCTACCAGCCTACAGGCATCTTCAGCGCTTTCTATTAAGGAAAGTCTGGCAGATCCCACGCCCTGTGGGTGTCGATGCCATGCGAAGCAATGAGCGAAGAAATTGCTTATGCTGAATTTTGGCGCTGGGCCAAGTGTTACGAGAAGGGTCGGTGTCGTTTCACAAATTCGGCAATTGTGTGCGGAGCTTATCGGGCACGCCGACAGTGCTATGGGGACTAAGGAGTATAGCCCGTGTTACCGCGCGCAGTCGGCACTCACGTTAATGCACAGACGTCTGTTTTGTCGAAGGGAAACACGCTACCGACTGCTATGCGCGTCATAAGCGGCTTTTCAGAAACGTAACACCACATGTAAAGATGTGCGCCACATATTCACATTTCGATGGCACGCGCAATCTTTGATTGCTAACAGGACAGACGCAGTGCTCATGCATTTGTCCGACCCCCCCCCCTTTTTTTTTTCTGCGACAGGCCTCAAGAAACGGCGGACGTCTTTCTTTTTTTTTTTTTTTAATCTTCGTGCCTCACTAAGACACGAGTGTTTCGAAACAAGGGCGCCACGCTGGAATCGCTCGCAGTGCATCGCTTGCTTGTATCGGGCGCAGGTAAAAGCAGTAGGGGCATCGTGCCATTTAGACCACTGCAAGCGTGCCACTGTAGCACGCCCGTCTTTCCTAGCCCCTTCTGGGAATCCACGCCACGTGAAGCTGTCGCTGAGGGCTTGATTATGCCGAATTGTTTGACAATGGACCAAACTTTGCTAAGTAGGGACCTTACATTCTTGTGCAAATTTGGCATCTTTATGCGTATAACGTAGGTTTACCTTAATTTCGGCACTCACGTTATAGCCGAGACGTCTGACTTATCAACGAGAAATGCAAGCTACGGTGCGTTTATGTGCATTATTAAGTGTATAATTCGTTGGCGTTTCCCTAGCGAGGTCGAGCAGAACAAAAGCATTTTGAGTGATAGCGTAAGATATGTACTGTTTCGTACATTGCCTATAAGAGCGCTTAACTCACACTACAACCAGAATTGACGTTAGACAAGCACTGACACCATGACTGTGTTGGGCAACCATCACCGCGAGTGCTTATGCAAGCACCGCACGGGGGTCAAGTGTCATGGCACTCGGCTGCTGGTCTTAAAGAGTGTCTGACACGATTTTGAGATTCTCGTATTGGCTGATGAGAGCAATGGCGGGGAGAACCCAAAAATAGTATCATGTTGCCTCGCAACGCAATGAATATAGATTTTAACACGACTCCTACAAGCCCACTTCGTTCAATCGATTTCGAGGCGGGGTTTCCCTTCACCGCGAGTGTCACAGAAGAACAGTCGGAAGTCCGTGGTCATGGTAAGCCCGCAGGGACAACAAGGCCTTTGTCACGGTGCAGGTTTCGTTACGTGATTTGGGCAAGAACATGTCACGTGACGTTTTGTTGCGTGATTTGGGCAAGAACATGTCACGTGACATTTCGTTACGTGATTTGGGCAAGAACATGTCACGTGACGTTTCGTTGCGTGATTTGGGCAAGAACATGTCACGTGACATTTAGTTACGTGATTTGGGCAAGAACATGTCACGTGACATTTCGTTGCGGGATTTTGGGGGAACATATCATGTAAAATTGTGTTGAGTGATTTTGGCGGAAACATGTCACGTGACATTGTGTTAAATAATTTGAGTGATCACGTGATATGTCCCCGCCAAAATCACGTAACAAAATGTCACGTGATATGCTTCTGCCAAATCACGTAACGCAATCACGTAACCCATGTTCCCGCCAAAATATCACCTGGCTACCTAGTGACCTGTTTCAGTAAACTATCGGCCAGCTTCGCTGAGATGTGGCTTTGCGCAGCCTAGCGGAAGCTGCGTACTTTTTTGCCTGTGTCTGTCTGCTTGTATGTCTACATTCAATCATAAGCTACACTAACTGTACGTGTACCCATGCAAAGTGTGTTCTCATTAAACTTTCAGTGCCTATTTTTGGCTGGTTCCTGACTGACATAAACTATGAAATTTAAACGGGTACTAAATTGAAAACCAGTTTTTCTCGCATTAGTAGACTACCTTTTCAAAATACCAAATGCACCAATCTTGAGTGGAGAAGGCCCTCGGTAAACTAGAAAACGTGCAAAAGGGGAATACGGTTGGCGACGAAGTTCCAGCACTGATACGTGTTGCGTAACAGAACTTTGACGGCGTCTGCTGAGGCATACATAACACTTTATCAGTAAGAAGCAGATTGTGTTTTAAGGAAGCCAGTGCCGTAACACAGGGAGACGCAGAACATTTGATGGGTCGAATTTGGCAAGAATACAAGAAAGAAAAAGGGCCTTCTGACGTCAGGTAACTGAAGTTTGAGCGCGAATTTCAAAATTAAAAACTTTAAATTCATTTTCTCTTTATCATTGAACATAAAATTGAGAAATTAACGTCAGTCGACTTCTCGAAATATAAGTATCATTCTAACCAACTTCCCATTTCAACTTCAGTGTCGCTTTAACGTTCAGTCACGCGTGGCCCATAGCCGCATGCTCCGAGCCGAAGGCTATGGGTGATCGATTACTGTTAATCTTGACGTGCATGATAAGTGTGTCGCGTTATTGATGTCAGGATTTTTCTTCCATATTCGCGATACATTCATCATTCATACGCTCCAATTTTGGTGCACACGAAGCGAACGAGACCAGGAGAGCACCGACGACACGTAGATAGATAGATAGATAGATAGATAGATAGATAGATAGATAGATAGATAGATAGATAGATAGATAGATAGATAGATAGATAGATAGATAGATAGATCTCCCCATATATCCTTGCCAAACAGCACAGGCTATGGCAACATGAAAAAAAAAAGAAAGTGGAGGAAAAATAGAGGTATTACGCCACGTGCCCTTTTAGAACAGTCCTAGCTAAATATCCTCAAGCAATAATACTTAACGCAGCAGTTCAGGTTACGAGCTGCTATCCGAAGCATGTTTACGTGCGTCGATGCATGAAAATGATTGAAGCTTCGCCATTTTACACGCGTAAACGCACGAGCACTATTTCTTTACGTGGCTTTTGGAGTGACGCAGACACGGCTTTTTGTGGCGGCAATTCTGCAGCTTACACAATCGGGCCATGTGGAGCAGCAACGCAATAAGAACAGTTGAACACCAAAATAGAGCAGGGACGGAAACAGTTAGAAACACTTTCTATGTTGTTACGGCTCAGACAAACGCGGAATCGATTCCCCGAGCGTCTAACGAGGCTCTTGGCCTTAGAGGGGAGTGAGAAAAACCGTTTTCCAGGAAGCCGAGCGAACACACATATTTGAAGGTTCCTCGCAGGCCGATGAAGAGAACGTTTTATTCCACTGCGCCAAAAAGCGTCTGTCCGGGCTGAAGCCTGAACCTCCGCTCTCTCTGTCAGGGAAGAGGAGCCACCTTATATACCCTGGTTGCTCCGCCCCTGCATCCCCGACAGCCAATCACAAACGGCGATCGACACCCCGACGCCGCACTAACAAAAGAAAACCGTGAACAATACAGTGGGTACGCTTGCTGCCCACCACGCCGTGGGCGAGGGCGCCAACCTAACCAGGTGGCGACTACAGACATTCCTGGACATGCTGCCTAACGCCCGTCAAACAGGTTTCCAGCTACCAGCTAGCCTGCTCCCAGCTGTACAATGAATTTACACAATGGTCGCCACCTGCCCTGCATGTGCACCACGTGGCTGTGCACCTTCTCACAAACCCGAACCACTTTCTCTTGTCCGGCACACGGTGACAGCGATATCCCGCGCTTTTCACGTCCCGTATTTGCCAGGCCACAAGCAGCAACCCTGTTCATAACAGCCGGCATGCTGTTGTGAACACGGGCAAATCAAATGTGTCTCCTCCTCGTTATATTATACTGGCACAGAGAAAACGCATATGCGGTGCTGCCTTCGTGATCGTTTAGCTAGAGTACTTGGCCGTGAATGGAGCTTAGTTCGCAGCACCGCGCAAATTTGTCCGTTATCTGACAAGTCCACCTCAATTCGTACCAACTCAGCAAACCCACGCCTTAGCAAGTTCCTGCTTTAGTGATGTATCCGCAGAGGAGGAGGAGGTTTAACAATATTGGGCTATTATATTCGGACGTATAACTTCTGTTTATGACTTATCGTGCTCGTTTAAAACACCTAATGGCACTTTGTGATAGTATACAGACCTTCGAATACTCGAAAGGTTAAAGTGTTGAAAAATTCAGGCCGTGTCTCGCTTGTTTATGTACTAATGTTACTGAAGAGCACAACCGATTTCACCTGCAGCGAAAATATATTTGGATATAATATAGCTTCTCTCATCGCACATGTTTCAAGTGTTATTTTTTGGCTTAAATCGATAACGATTTAGAATGCCTAGTTATATATATATATATATATATATATATATATATATATATATATATATATATATATATATATATATATATATATATATATTCGGTTCGTGCGTTCGGTTCCCACCTGCCTTCGGTGGGAACCGAACCCACGACCTTCGGATGACGCGTGCGATGCTCTACCGCGCTGAGCTACGAAGGCAGGTTTGTCTTTTCGTCCACTTTAATTCCTTTCTGCTTACTCCACGATTACGATACTACATTTAACCTTCCATTATGCTTTCCTAGGCGCCATTGTCTGCTGGCTGGCTGGTTAAGTTGTTTCTAACAAAAATAAGAAACGAGCCCTTGACCCCTTCCCTTTCGTTATATATATATATATATATATATATATATATATATATATATATATATATATATATATATATATATATATGCATGCTCTGTGTAGCATCAAGCAGTGTGGTAATTGGGAGTTATAACGAAGTATAAATTGCCATATTACAATCTCCTTTCTTGTACTTAATGCGCTCGTTTATTTTCTTTCTTTATTTATTTTTGTTGGTATTGTACAAGCTTGTACGCCTCTTCTGTACGCCTTGTACTGAGGGGCTTGGACTCCCCTAAAGCAAAATGTTTCGCTTTTCACGCAAGCTGGGTCGCATCTGCACGACGTTAATAAACTTCCGATTCTGATTCCGATTCTGAAGTGATTTAACCGGGAATGCCTTTAAAAGCTTTTATACGCGTTCATGACTGTTCATGCATATTTAAGGAGGGTGGTTAAATAGAAGACGTTCATGTTGATGGGGTATTCGCTATTGTCATGAAGACTGGGGCATGCACTTTACGCATGTACTCCTGGCTGATGGACGCATCCAGTTTTCAAATCTAAACCTCGAGTTCTGGAAGAGCATGTGTGTTGCAGCTATAAACCCCGTGCAGTGAAGGATCTGCTGCCTTTTAAATCAGCGCACTTAAGAAGCTTCAAAAGGACGGCTCGTTTCTCTTTGTCTTGAAGCCGCGGTCCGGGAATCGTGTCCTGCGTAAATTGCTTTCTCTTTTCAGAATGAAATGAGCGGACGCTTTTCGGTTGGCTTCCCTCGCGCAGTCGTATTAGCATTTGCGAAAATCCTCCTCGAAGAAATAAAACGTTAAAGGAACAACAATGAACATCAGACTATAAAACACGGGCTTGAACATGTGCCGCGTATTCACGGGGATATTCATATGCTGAAAAAAGCCGGCAGATAATCACGTTGTATATCCGCTCTTTTCTTTTTCCCTGTGAAGCCCACGAAGATGTATCCAACAGTTTAACGGTATAGAATGGGATAATAAACATGGTACCTTTTCTAGGTATGCGCTATAGGTGTGGCGCACGAGTTTGTGCTGTTCAGCGGTAGTCCCGCGTAGTCTGAACAGGTCGCTACGTGAGCAACGTACCGTGTGAGGGAGTGTGCACGAAATCGGAAAAGTCCCGATGGTGTGCACTTGTTCGCCTGTCAATAAATGCAGATGTGATGCGCGTTTGCCGATGTCACGATTTTGGGCAAAAGCAAAATTTCGGCAGAGAGAGAGGTGGTTTAAGCTTTTCATACATAGAATTTCGACAAGAAAGGTGTCAGTGCTACATTCGTGTTATTGTACAAAGCGGGGCTTTCCCGAATGCCGTGCTAAAGATTGGTTTTAGCAGCACATTCGTGGGCGCTTTCAAAACTACGTGGGATTATATATATATATATATATATATATATATATATATATATATATATTATATATATATATATATATATATATATATATATATATATATATATATATAGGACTGTATATGCAAAAATAGCTTGGGTTGCCGCTAGTTTATAACAGAACACAAATGTCTTGAAAAATGTCGGGCTCCGACCGAAACGTTGACTTAATAAACCGTCGTTCTCTAAGAGGCGCATCGTCAATTCTGTATATATATATATATATATATATATTATATATATATATATATATATATATATATATATATATATATATATATATATATATTGTGTGTGATAAGATTAAACAGCACAATAAAGGACTGCTAGGTTTGGCACGAATTGGGCTTGGTCGACACGCTCTGAGCTCTGACACTTCTATTAGTAATTTTAAATATGTGCTAGCGCAGTGTTCGTTTTATTTCTGCTGCGTTGCGCTCTTTTGTCCTACTACAAGTTAGGGTAAGAGTTGTTTCGTATTCTAAAGGTGTTAATGAAGGTAAACGGAAGATGGAATCAGTAAGAACAAGGTTGAATAGTGTGGTGGTCAAGACGCCACCTCAAGGAACCACGGTATGTACAGTGTTGAGAGGTCACGCCGTCATCAGTTTGTACAAAGAAAGATCTCACGAGTAGGTAACAACCGATCCAGCAGTACGCCCCAGCGTTAAGGTCGATAAACTGAAAGTTGTCGAATACGACCTCACAAAAGAAAAAAAAACAACAACAAAGAAACGTCTTGCGGAATAGTGCGAATGATAGCCGTCTGTTTGTCTCCTGGCCTTGAACATAAGTCACCATATCAATTGCACCACCAGCGGAGCAACGAGCACGTCGAAAATCAGCCGTGACATTTGGATAAACGTTATATTTTTTTAGGAATCACTATTCTGGCACGGATTATTCGCTCCACCAGCTTCCCGACACAACTAGCTGGCATTATTGGGCAGTGTGTGACATGAGCGTTATCGTGGTGGTTTTCCAGGTCTTAGGAGCGCACCCAAACGGCTTGTTTTCCATTCTTGAAGGCCTTGTCCGTCTCTCCTGGATTTATTGAACGTTTCCAGCAAAGTGTTTTTTGCGCGCTTACCGAGGTTGCATAAGACGCTGTACGGTATGCGTTCTGCTTCATGTGACGACGACAGATAACACCAGGTAAGAGCCGCATCCGGCTTCTCAGAGGTGAGAGGCTGGTCCAGTGAATGTGGCGCGTTATGAGGATCCAGGGCTCCTCCGCAAGTTGAATGGCCCACAACCTTCCTACAGAAATCCGCGTCCTCGACATCTGATCGACGCTGGAAAAGCACCAAGGCTTTAAATGAAAGCCGTAGGAAATGCATGTGGTCCTCGCATGGTTCGTCATAACTGAGATATAAGTATCAGTGGGTCAAGAGACTGACAAAGTTCGACCGCAATTGAGACTCAAAATTACCTATGCGACGCGAGAGCTTTCGCAAATGCGTGGCTTTTCTTGGATAATGAGATAATTTTGTACAGCTGTATGTTTGATCGGCACGTCCACGATAGAAATGAAAGAAAGGTATCCACAGCAACGAACAGTGTTTACAACAGGACTGCACAAGACTATAGTTGAGGAAGTTAACATGAGAATGGTCAACGTAAGTTGCACTCGCTCTCATGAAAACGGCCCATTGGTCCGTTTCTCCATATTGCGAGGTGGCATATCAGCACCGTTCTCACTTCACACTGCCGGTGGTCACGAGGCTCGTGCCTTTCGTAAGCTGGTCAGACCGATAAAGCCTCATTACGAAATATCCGCACGCTTTTGGAATTACCGACTGCTGGTATAAACGTTTCCAAGGATGGACTGTTCATTTCATGCGTCATAGAAAGAAGACTAAGGCTTTGAAAAACGATTAATTTCTTGAATGGTGAAGCGTATCGAGTCTAACTAGAAATAGAAAACCTTTGGAGTGTCGGTAATACATGCTAACCGTTGTTATTGGCCACAAAATAACAAGCATTGAAACGACGACGCAGACACAGCCGCATATTGTAAGAAGTCCGTGTCTTCCTTTTTTTCTATTTTTTTCGACTTTGTCCTTTGGAGCGTTATTGCAGCACTGTCGATGAAGTCGTTCAGTACTGCCTGCATAAATCGTCAATCGTCCCTACATTTCCGGTATGCATTGCAATTTCTTAGGAGGGGAACAGCAGTTCCTTAGAACGGTCCGCTAAAGACCCAGCTCCACGGGACAAGAGATGTTCTCTATATCTATATAAGAGCTTAGCTCTATATATCATGTAAATAAAGTCAGCTGCCTACTAGAGCTACCAGGCACATGCAAGGAAAAATATTAATACGTCACTGATTATTTTGTATCGAATAGATAAGGTATGAAGATTCCGGTTAGGGTATTAAAGTTCCCTAGCCAACGTATCGCCACTCCTTTTGGAGTGGTGATACGTGGCTTTTGGAGGCATATCACATAAAAAAAAGAGGTACGAGTTGTATTAGCGACACATCGGTTTCTCCGTATCAGAATGAAACACATCTGTTAAATTTTGTATCTTAATTTCGCCTTTGACGACACCCATGCACACGTTGTAATTCTTGGCTCTTCTGTTTGAATAAATTCAGTTGAATTTTAGCGCTCAACCTATTGTGTCTCCTCCCCTTCTTCCTAAGTCTTTTCTTTCCCGATTTTTTGCCTACCATGTGTTCTCAGTATGCCAACCAACTCGCCCAGCAACAAGTTCTGCGAAACTGAAGTAGTGGCGCCGCATTTCCCCCTAGGTATTATTGCGGGAAACTCCTTGTGTGAAGCGGTGACCATCCGTCGCTTGCGCTGAAAAGTCCCACTATATGAAGTTTTTCATGCATGAATTCCTGCTCTTGCTCTGCGTTGCCGTGAAGAGGCTGCTGCGAAGCATAGTCGTAAAGCGCACATTTTGGCATAAGTGCGATCAGGCACAGCAATGAAACGAGAAAGATCACCGCTTGATAACCGCACTTGATCCTCACTCGGCAAGGCGTGGAGAGAAACTGTCACGCGGGGCACTGCCGAAGGTGGCGGCAACTGCGCTCTCTGACCATTCGGTTTCGGCTTGCTGAATGAAATCAGAAGGAATTTCCGTCGGTCTGTAGAAATTAGCAGCGTCGCCCTCTACCAAATACTACAAAGGGCAATATATTCTACTTATACACACCTTCGATTCTCTTGTTAGATTTGAGCGCCTGGCTGTCCTGATTTAAAAGTTCATTAGTCTGATTTTGTTAATTACTGTACGAATTTTTAATTGGTCTGTTGTTAATTACTGTTCAACATTTCACTTCTAGGTATATTAAAGTGCGTTCCTCCATGAACGAAGTAATTCCACAAAAATGTGCGAGAATACGTTGTTTTCTGTGTTTTAGAAGATTTTCTTGCCATATTTTCTGGAACAACCTGTATATATAAATCAGTGGCATTTTTGAAGACCACCGGGAAAACCTAGAAAACAACTTTGCTATGACTGATGCTCGAGTCTCTGAAGAGAGCGTAGGAGAGGGTATCGTATCATCATCACTGAATTGATTTATTTCTGTTCGATTGCCTGGCTTTACGCCTATATTAAGCGGAACTGCCTGTTTTTCAATCGCTTTTGCTTTACGAAAATTACTGGGATCTCCATAATCAGCTGTCATTTTGAAAGTTCTCCTAAGTTGTGAAGTCCTTATATGGAAACATTCTACTCTATCCTTCCGAGATATATCGGCGTCGATTGTTTCGTATTGGCTCCAAGTAAGAAAGCCTTACCTCTCAATTATTTTACGAACCCACTCACAGTATGACCCCACAATGGTTCAGTAAATTCTTTACTGCCGACGTCGGCGGTTGCAACTGCGGCATGCTTTCGTAAATATGCCACGCCCAATAACTTTGCTAAACGTTTTCTATCTACATCTAATTTCCACCAATTTAACTATCTGAGGAAGAACATATATGGTATGCCACTAAAATGGAAGAAATTTTAGACGCTACGCTACGATGTCGAATGCCACCACTGAACTTTTATATTCGCATGTCTTGTCAGGCTCAGTCACCTTTATGTCTCTATTGCGAAAGGAATGTTTCTCTGCAGCGTTAAATCTTAACGCTGCACGGTCGAAAAAACCAAAGAATACGGCTTCGAGAAGTTCTTTCAGAGATTTGCGGGAATCTGCTTGGGTTCTCTGTCTTGGTGCTATTGTACTAGTTTCTAGCCACTTGAGCGTCTGTCAGCGGCCGTATGCGTTTCTTACACGAAACAAAAAGAATTACATTTTACTTTAGCTCTTTGTTTCTGTCCCATTGACTGTGTTTTTTTTTCTTCTTTTTATTATTTATGAGTAATTTCTACAGTCATTTACTTAACATTTGACATTTATTTCTCAATATTTTAAAGTACATTTTTGTTTCTATTCTGTTTGCCATTTTATTAATATTATTGTTCTTTCGCGCGTTTATTTACCTCTCGATTTTAAATATTTCTTTTTCAAACCAATGCGCCGTCCCGTTCACACCTGATCCCCCCAGGCGGGTTGCGCTAGTTTTCTTATGAACCAAGCCGAACTAAACGTGCGGAAATAATCACCGTGTTCATTTTGGCACATAAGATTGAATCGATATAACTGCAGACAGAGCTTCAATCCCCGACGATAAGCTGTCACTGTCGTGGTGCGAATAAATTCATCGGCGCAGTGGCATGCCAAACGTTAGCAAGCATTTCCAGCGCTGTCAATGATTCCCAAAGGATTTCCCCCTGTCCTTGTGTAGGATGATGAGCATACGTATTCGGGATAACCAGATACTGCAAAGTCTCGCTGTTGTTCATTTAGTTCTGATGTTCAAGCGGTAGATAGAACAGCCGTCCGTGATATGACAAATCGCTTTAGCCCAATCACACATTAATATGGCAGAACTGCATTGCTAATGTGGTATTTGAGATATTCGCAAGGGCAACGTCGCGCAGGGGAGCAGAAATGTTCGGACCGCACTGCCACATTGGGCACCTTTTGACAATGATGTAATTGATTGCCGCCATTATTCACTGCTGAAACAAGAATGCGGGTAGCGGCAATCACCACGTTAGCTTGAGACAACCAAAAAATGTGGCATAACTGATGTTGTAATAAGGCTGAGCGAAGACGCTGGTTACTATAGCATTACGTTACATTAGGAATTTGCATTTCTTCCAGATGTCTGGCTAACTAACGGGAACTGTCAGGCGTTAGCCCCTGAGGGTCTGTCGATCTGTTCAGAATGTTCTACCTGCGGGAACGGCAAATATATTGGTAACTAATTGAGCGTACGTGCAAACGTCAGCCGTACAGTGTTACAAATAAGCCTAGATAAAGAAAGTACGATGCCGAACACTTGGCCCAAAAACCTTCCCCGACTAGTACAGCGTCTATCTTCCCCGCTCCCGTGTTGTGATTGGCAGCTAATGCGGTAAAATTTGCTTATCAGTGGCAATAGGGCCACCATAACTGCGTGCTTTGCATTTTCGAACGGGCATAATTGATAATTACCAAAGTGACAAAACTTGGAGTGATATACTGTTGGAACATCAAATCTTTTCAAGTCTTAAATACTTATGACCGTGTCAATTCGTGGATTTCAGAATAAATTTTGTACAGTAGAATAATGTGCTATGGGTTTAGATATTTACAGGCGAGCCTGTCTGCTGTACGCACATCATCTTATCACGTGTGCGTACCTGTCCGCTCTGACCAAATAATTTTAATGCGTAATGAAGCAGACGTGCGTATATGTTTAGCATCTTTGGATGTCGGAGTTGTGGAACTATGTTTGGTCGGTAAAATATATTTGGCCGGTAAAAAATTCACTCCAGCTAAATTGCTCGAAGACAAACGCAGCGCTTTTTAAGAGCGGAATCCACGCCTTGCGATTTTACGAAGTCTCTTACCATAAGTCTCTTACCATGGTTTAACGATTAATACCAATAAAACACAGTTCATTGTCTTTCATTCTAGTCATAACACTCTTTCATCTACACCTGTCATTACTATCAATGGCCTTCTTAGTAGCACAAAGTGCACATTTTTGGGTGTAGTCCTAGATGCTCATCTCAAGTACCCTCATCACATTTCACATATAAGGCAGAGGATAGCTCATCGTATCAGAATATTAATTAAAGCACGATCAGTTTTTCACTTGCCGACTTTACTTAAACTATACTACGCCTTCATCCACAGTCATATTACGTACTGCATCACGACATGGGCGAATACCTATCCATCTCATATCCTTCCACTTCAACGTCTCCAAAACCAAGCCATTCGCATCCTAACATTCAGTTCACCGATCACCAGTCCGTCCTCACTTCTTCAGCAGCATAGTATACTAACAGTTTGCGATTTATTCAAGTATAAACAGGGGATTCTTGTATTTAAGTATCTTAACGGTACACTAACTGCCAATATTTTCGAGAAAATACATTTCATAAACTCTAATCCCACTAGGTTCGCTTCAAATAAGAACTTTTTACTACCACATGCACGTACTAACTATGGCAAACACACAACCATCTTTGCAGCTCTACATTTATGGAATACAATACCATTCAGCACTAAACAATTGTCGTTAGGAGCGTTTAAAAAAGAGCTTGTTGATATTATTTTACACTCATAGGTAATATGTATTTCCATATCTGCGTTTACTTAAATTTAGGTTGATTACCGTGCGTGCTATTGTTAGATTTCATACTCATGTACGTTTGCGTTATATCTATAGCCATGTATATATTCACTCATCGTCGTTTTGTTGCCATTTTTACGGCCATTTTTATTGTACGTTTTCTCTGTTTCTATAACTGTGAACTACTACTCAACGCTGTTCAGTTGCCGTTTTTATGTACTTAACAACATGTAATTCTCTGACAGGAGGTCCCCTTTCAGCCTTGTGCTATAGGACCTCCTTCTGTATATTCTAACCCAATGCGTTTATACTGTTTGCTACGAATAAAGATTTGATTTGATTTTTGAAATGACATAAAAGTAGAACTTTCCACGTCAGATAAAACACTCTGTGTTATTTTTCATGAACTGATGACTTGGGACCACCATACCGATTACTTAAAATCTAAGCTTTGCAAAGCATTAGGCATGTGCAGATGCCAGAAACTGCTACAAGTACAACAGAAACTCATGATACATAATGCGCTATTGGCTTCCCATCTGCGCTATTGTCATCTTGTTTGGTCAAACAGTACAAAAATATCATTAGGTCATCTAACCACATTGCAGAAGCAAGCATTACGGGCTATTGCTGATGTACCCTACAATGAACATGCGCGTGATCTGTTTCGGAAGTTCAACATTATCCAAGTTGATCACCTATATGAGTATCTGCTTCTGTGTTCTTTTAAACGTGAAACGACTAAGCGTACTACTCATATGAGGAACATTGCAAACTTGCTACCCAACCAAACATCTCGCTTAAACCGACACACCGAACATTGGGCAGTACCGCGACCATGCACAAACTATGGTCTTCAAACACTTTCCTACTCTCTTCCCTCAACACTAAATAAATATAAACTATATGATGAAATCATTGCTTATGTTCCTTGTAAAGGTCGTCGGAATAAGACGGAAGTTACGGTATTCCGAGATGGTCAAGTAGGCGCCGGAAAAGACGCACAGCCACGTGGTGTACATGCGGGGCAGGAGGCGATCATTGTTGGGATGCATTGTACAGCTGGGAATAGGCCAGCTGGTAACTGGAAACCGGCTTGACAGGTGTTTGGCAGCCCCATGAAAGCGAGTAGGTCAGGCAGCATGTTCAGAAAATGTCTGTAGTCGCCACCTGGTTAGGCTGGGGTTTGGCGCCCTCGTCCCGAGGAGCGTCTCTGTGTAAAAGCACAACCGAGCGAGGGGCAGCATGCCTACCCACTTTATTGTTCACGGGTTGTCTTTTGTTGTCAGCGCAGCGTCTGGCATTCAGTTTTGTGATTGGCTGTCGGTGATTCAGGGGCGGAGCAACCGGTGTATATAAAGTGGCCCCTCTTCCCTGGCATGGGTGGTTGGAAGCGGAGGTTGGAAGGCTGAAGGCGAGCAGAAGGTTGGAAGGTAGCCAGAAGGTTGACGAGGACGGAGTGGATAGTGCTAGGGAGGACATCTAGCACGAGTCCGGGTGGTGGTTACGGTCGCAAGAGCAGTGCTATGCACTGGGGTCGGCTCTGCCGAATGGAAGCGATCGTTCCACCAAGGTCCTCCCAACCGGGGCTAGGGCGCGGATAGTACTAGAGAGGACATCTAGTATGAGTCCGGGCGGTGGTTGAGGTTGCAAGAGAGGTGCTATGCACTGGTCGGCTCTGCCGAATTGGAGCGACGGTCCCACCGCGAAGCCCTACCAACCGATGGCTCCACCTAGGTCCTACCAACCGAGGCTACTGCCTGTCAATGTGTATGTACCGTCTTGTGTATATAAAGTCGAGTTGTAGTGTGTGTGAGAAAAAGGCTGGTCTCCATCCTTCAAGTTGAGACAACATAACGCAACTTCGGACAAGCAGTAGGAGAAGACTTCCACCCATCCTTCTTCATAGCAGCGGCAACGCCAGCTGGGGGAGCTGGGCTCCGCGAGGAAGTGAAGAAGTAGAAGGAAGGAGAAGGTGGAAACTGAGCACAAGTTCCCCACATCTACATCAGATCGCCTTCTACCTTTCGGGTTCTTTGAAAATTTACTTTCCTAAAAACGCTTGACTTCAACTGATATTATGAATGTTAACCATTCCTGTGTGTTTCTTGCTGAATTTTATCAGTTTGTTTTGTGTATTTCTATTTTAATATTGTAACAAGTGGAAGTTCTTGCCATGTTGCTGCTGTTATTGTACGGGGAGGCGGAACTAGTCAAGCTGCTTATACGCAGCTTTTATCCCACCATCCTTGCTGTTTATGTATGTTTGGTATCTATGTGGAAATAAACTTCAAACTTCAATTTCAAACTGTCTGATATGGGTGTTGCTCTACACATGGTAGCACAGCTGGTGCACCTTCCCCGGAATTCATATTTCTGTGTTAATATCCTTGATATATACATCCGAAAAATGCACGTTTCTTATTCAAAGGTCGCATTTTAACAGTGCATCTGGCTAAGCTTGAGTTCCAGCCGTGGCCGGCGTCCGCTGAGAACTCGGCGGAGAGAGTGTGAAGTGAGGAGAGGAAGTGCAAAGAGAGAAGGAAGGGGAGACAGGGGGAGAGCGCGAGAAAATAGATAAAATGGATCGTTGGCGAGGCGGGATTCGAACCCCATTATGCACATGGCCCGGAGGCGAGCTTCATAACCACTAGGCTATACATCCACGCTTGCGTAACGCGCGTTTATCGGATTCATGCGATACTGTTCTACCGAAAAATGTGCCACAACTTTCTATGGGCGACACAAAGAGAAACAGAAGGGACTAAGGGGCTGGAGCTAGGACGATTGCAACACAACTTGCCCTGGGCGACAGAAAGAGTAACTGAGAGAGAGAGAACACAACTTGCTAGGGGTCAGAGAAAGAGAAACAGAGAGAGATATAACACAAATTGGTATGGACGACAGAAAGAGAAACTGGGTGAGAGATAACACAACTAGCTACGGGTGACAGAAATAGAAAGAGAGAGAGAAATAGATAACGTAGCTCGCTACCAGCGACAGAAATGGATACAGGAAGAGAGAAAGAAAGAGATAACACCTTGTTTCGGGGGACAGAAAGAGGAACTGAGAGAGAGAGGGACACAACTTGCCATGGGTGATAGAAAGAGAAGCTTAGAGATAAAACAACTTAACTGCGGGTGACAAGAATGGAAACAAAGAGAGAGAGAGAGAGAAATAGACAACAGAACTTGCTACGGGCGACAGAAAGAGAATCCGAGAGGGAAAGAAATAGATAACACAACTTCCTACAGGCCACACAAATAGAAACGCACACAGAGAGAAAGAAAGAGATACCACAATTTGCTATGAGCGATAGACAGAGAAACAGACACAGAGATAACAGTTTGCTACGGGCCACAGAAAGAGATACTGAGACGAAAAAAAATACGAAACGGAAAAGACGGCCTTCAGGACTCCCAGGGAGGAAGCTTCTTTGCTAAGCCGACACAGCTCCGCTGGTCATCGGTGCTTCCGACAGCACAGCCATGCTAATTCTTTATCTTTTTTTTCTTTTTGTTGGTGTTCGTTCTGTGAATACTTCTAACGCGTGCTTTTTACCAATACCTCCCATGTGCACGCAGGCAATACGATCTACCAAATGATGACTAAGCGCATACAACTTGTACAACGTTGCAAAGATATCTACAAGATAATGATTCATGAACGTCAGAACGTCACCTGCTTTACTCGTGAGGGAGAGACACTCACAAACAATGCTGCTTCAAGAGATGGCATGAACTTGAAATGAGTTGTTCGGTCATGAAGGAGAATGCGAGGATCATGCGGTACCTTATCAATTCCGAAAATGCACTCTTGCAAGGATTAAAAAAAAGTACTCCATACATGCGCGGAGCATGGAGCACAGCCACAACGCAAGCTGAACTGTGGTTTGCGCACTCTCATTGATGGTGATTATTATGATCCTTAACATTTGGCATTTACCTACTTCGGGGGATTAGCCAAGACTCAGGCGGATTTGACTTTAATTTACAAAATTGTATTACCTCAAAGGTTTATTCGTCCTTTGATGTAAATTTCAATATTACTAGCGTAATTTTTTATACGGAATAATTTAACAAGAAGAAATATAACAATCAATCAGAGAGGATAATCAAATCAGCAACTAGGATCGATTAACAGATCAATCAAATCGGTTCGAATCAGGAATGAATTTCCTCTTCTTCCAACGAATTTTGCTTCCTTCTCGTCCCCCTAATTTTCTTATGCATATTATCCTCCTCATGTTCTTATTCTGTATACTGTTGGAGAGATGGCCTCGTCTCGGCCCGCAGTCAGTCCCGTCCATCCAGTGCCAAGGCGCCGCGCCCAGAAGCGCGTCTAGTCCTGCCCCAGACTAGCACCAGCACGTGCCACTTACTGCGCGATCACAGCATCGTCGACCCCTTTCAGCGTCCCTCTGGCGGCGATCCCCACAATACAAGCAGCAAAGTATAAGCATCTGGGCCTGTATTCACAAAAGCCTACTACGGCGAAGTAGTTCGTAAGAGAATATTTCTGCCATTCCTGAATCTTCACGTATCATTAGCGAAGCCATCCGACCAATCACCAGAAACACGTACTAAAGAGAAGTTTGTTAATTCGTCCCCAGGGTCGAAACTGTCGATCACTTATCTGAATCCATGTTAGCTCAATGGTGCAACCCGTGCGCACTAAAACACCTCTATAAGTAGAGTTAAGGTTGCTGTTAGAGTGTACGTCGTGAAGAAACCTGGATATTATATGTGTGGCTGTACGTGTTGTCATGCTTCGTGCACGTCTCTATGTGAAACATGCGAAAAGACATCGATGTTTAGGTGAGTAAACGTTGGCACGTTTAGTAGCCTAAACATATCAATGTTTTGCGTATTTACAGAGGTAATCGCATGAAGTAGCTAGCGATTGTTAATTAGTGTAGCACAGTTTGTTAGCCATTGCAAATTAGTGTGACAGGACAACGCCATATTGTTCCATTTAGTTGACCTTGTAATTTCGTAATAAAGTAACATTGACATGACCGAGTATAATACGGCGCATATAAAGCGAATATGTCGAAAATATTGAGATGCATGGTATTAACGTTACTAACTTCGGTTACTATACTTAGCTGTAGGTAGTAACACTAAATATCAAGTGAACATGAGGAGGATAATATGCATAAGAAAATTAGGGGGACGAGAAGGAAGCAAAATTCGTTGGAAGAAGAGGAAATTCATTGCTGATTCGAACCGATTTGATTGTTCTGTTAATCGATCCTAGTTTCTGATTTGATTATCCTCTCTGATTGATTGTTATATTTCTTCTTGTTAAATCATTCCGTATAAAAAATTACGCTAGTAATATTGAGATCTACATCAAAGGACGAATAAACCTTTGAGGTAATACAATTTTGTAAATTAAAGTCAAATCCGCCTGAGTCTTGGCTAATCCCCCGAAGTAGGTAAATGCCAAATGTTAAGGATCATAATAATCATCATCAATGAGAGTGCGCACAACACAGTTCAGCTTGCGTTGTGGCTGTGCTCCATGCTCCGCGCATGTATGGAGTATTTTTTTTTTAATCCTTGCAAGAGTGCAATTTCGGAATTGATAAGGTACCGCATGATTCCCGCATTCTCCTGCATGACCGAACAACTCATTTCAAGTTTATGCCATCTCTTGAAGCAGCATTGTTTTTGAGTGTCTCTCCCTCACGAGTAAAGCAGGTGACGTTCTGACGTTCATGAATCATTATCTTGTAGATATCTTTGCAACGTTGTACAAGTTGTATGCGCTTAGTCATCATTTGGTAGATCGTATTGCCTGCGTGAACATGGGAGGTATTCGTAAAAAGCACGCGTTTAGAAGTATTCACAGAACGAACACCAACAAAAAGAAAAAAAGATAAAGAATTAGCATGGCTGTGCTGTCGGAAGCACCGATGACCAGCGGAGCTGTGTCGGCTTAGCAAAGAAGCTTCCTCCCTGGGAGTCCTGAAGGCCGTCTTTTCCGTTTTCGTATTTTTTTTCGTCTCAGTATCTCTTTCTGTGGCCCGTAGCAAACTGTTATCTCTGTGTCTGTTTCTCTGTCTATCGCTCATAGCAAATTGTGGTATCTCTTCTTTCTCTCTGTGTGCGTTTCTATTTGTGTGGCCTTCAATGATATCGTGATTTTGGGAGGCAAAACCCCAGAAGTCAACCCCAGGCAGGTAATACTTGGCTAGTGGAAGTTGTGAAAAGCATTTTCTACCTGAATGTTACGAAGTAGCACTGCCACATCTTTTTTTTTTTTTTTTGTAAGTGTATAAAGTGGGGCCCTTCATCCCGGAGTTAAACACTTGGAATGTCCGTAAAGTGAGGCATGTACCTCCGCCTTATGCAGATTGACTTCCAGGATGCTTGAAGATAGTGAGCGCATCCGCACACCGACAGATAAAGATTACCGCCTAGGAAGAAGGAGCCGTGACGTTGCGCCTGCACCATTCCGAATTTCAGAGGTGATCGCCTTATCGAGGAGCGATTTGCTTAGGTGTCACCAGCCGTCCTGTGGAGGGAAAAACTGTAGAGGTGCCTAAGGAGACGTAAAAACCGACATTGTCTATTAAAGACGCTTTTGCAAATCTGCTTTTCAACTTCTGATCACGTGTGGTGTGTCCCCGTATGGAGCGGTGACGTTGAGGAGAATAACTAATGCCTAAGAATTTATAAATTAACATTTTAATTCCTCTGAAAATTAATAGTTACGTGTCATTGATGCCTAGGTATCACATGACACGCTCATGAGCTTCGCACGGCACATTAGGGGTCAAGGAGGAATTTTTTCACGTTTCGTGTGCTGACTAATAAAAATAAAAACAATAAAAAATGAGTCCTAGATCCATTGCCCTTTTGTCACTTCTAATGTGATGAAAGGGTATGACCGTTTCGTAGCCACCGTTTTTTCAAGGTCACCAAGGTCTTCGAGGTTGCATAAGTTTTTTCAAGGTCATATGAGGCGCATTAGGCTTTCTCTTTAATACCTAGGATTGACACGTCGCTGCTGTACTTGCCAGCGCTTTCGGCACACGGCCAAAAGTTGTCGAAAGCCACGTAAATCCAAGATTTGCTCAAAGGGTCACGACCTCAAAGAGAGTAAGTCACTTTGTCAGCCTAAATGTGCGAACTGTGCTGCGGGCATGCAGTCACGCTGAAGCATCCTGCTCAGGCTGCCCACAGAACAAGGCAGCTTCAACGTCAACACGAACTGAATTATGGATGACAGCCGCGACGCAGTGACGCCTGACAAAATCTTGACGTTTGTCAGCCAGTTGAAGTTCAACGTCACCTCAGAGGGTACCGGAACCACCGCAGTCAAGAAAACTTGCTCGCTTCGGTTTGTGCTACAAGCGCTTAATTTGAAGGGCTACATCATCCAGATGATCAACGACGTTGTGACATTACTACTTGGTCCACGACTTGTGCTACCATTCGTGTACACTGGATTTTTTGATCCACGATACATGAAATACTTTGACGTTAATAAAACCAGGAAGACAAGCTGCCGTTCTCCATCTTGAATATCACTTTTCCCTCGTCGTAGTAATTGAAAGGTGGAGTGGGGTTAGTATAGTGCGCGCTCCCGAGGAGCAACGAGCCGCCGATCAAGCAAATAATGACCACCGATCAAGAATAAATGTGTCTGCGTGCGTGCAAGTTCGCACGCCTTTAGTCGCGATGATGTCCGGCCGCCTCCGCTCAATACAGTTAAGTGTGTTTCTACCTTTCATAAAAATTTTGTGTCACCTGTGTGTTGTGTGCTACACAGCTTCGCTGATATTCCGTCTTCACAGTGTGGTGTGACTCAATTTTTTCTTCTTTTTTGCGTAGTTATCGACTACATGTTGGCTTGAGATTCAAGTGATAGTTCAGTTGACATAATGGTCTTAATGAAGAGAACGTCTACTCTCCGTCATAGATTTCCCGTTTTAAATCGCAATAGAAAGCATCACCATACGAAGTGTGCAAGCATGCACTGGTTTCGCTGAGAAGGCCGCAGAAAATTTTAAAACGGAATTTTTCGAGCTTCGTGGTCATCCCTTCAGTAAATGTAGGGATGCTGGCAATACTGGTCATGGGGCTTTTTGCAAAACTAATTTGAAATTGAAGGTTACTCTCCGTTGTGAGAGATCGCTATCGCATGTGTGTCAAACACAATTGTAAGTAATAATTTCTTGCTTTTAAGAAGGATGAGTGAACCTGCGTGGTTATTTGTTAGTTTTTCGTTTCACTTGGAGATTGACACTTATCACTGAGAGTGGTGCCACCGGTCATTATTTCACGACTTTCAAGGCTAAGTTAAAAATATTATTCCTTTTTTCTGGAGTACAAGCGTGCTCGTTGCCGTCAATGTAAGGAGGGATCTTCTCATTTTCACGACAACTGAGAAGATTACTCGGAGCGGTAGACAATCCCTTTAAGTCAACTAACTTAAGATCATATTCTGTGAAGGTTATTGAAAGCTGTAATTAGTGCCAATAGCATGAGATGTCTCGCTCACTTGAATCAGTATGCTTATTCAACGACAGACGTTCATCGAAAATGACATCAAGCGACCTAATAAATATATGGATTCAATTTTGCATGATACTATCAAAAAATCTGTTTCCCACGTTACTTGCTTTTTTCTTGCAACGGTACAGTCTTATTTTATGTGCGCATAACACCATTAGCCGTGGAGCAGTTATGAATCCCATTAAAAATGGCATTCTGTGTTCGCGGCTACTACGCTGAAAAGCAAGGTTACCCTGCCAGGAACTATTCCCTGTCTTGTGTGCGTACCTAGGCGAACTATATTGTTCACGTAGCCAAAAAAAAAAATCAGTTTCAAAATTCAGCTCTCGCTCGGGGACAAGCTTAACTTGTTTAATGTTAGCCGTTTTCATTTTGACGAATTTATTCCATTGCTTTAAATGCGATGCTATAAAGTCGACCAATACTCTTGCCCGTTTGTATTACGTGCGTTTTATGAGTAATAGCTCACCGTCAATGCAATCAAAGGCTTTGCTAATGTCTATGAAGCGAGCCTCCGAACGCACAATTCATTTGCATAATATGCACTTTTACTAGCTGCTGAGCACTGCTGTAGTTCTTAGACGTTCCTCAGAAAATCTGATTCGATTAACTGGCAGTGACATTCTGCGGAATGCTTTTTTGTTTGTTCTTGCCTAATTATATGTGTGTACATGTGCGTTTACAATAATTTCCCTTGTCGTATTGATGAATGTTTGTGCCCTTATATTACTTTTATCTGACTGGTACTTGTATTTCACAGCTACAGTCCTTGTACCTCAGACACCTGCAACTGGGGTTGTGAACATATGTGTTTACACGATGCAATTGAAATATGTTTTCCACCATTACTAACGGTCAAGGGATCGCTTAACACCGCCTGTTTTCTTCTAACGCAGCCTCCAGCACGCTCGTTACAGGATAAACGGAACACTGTTCAGCAGTCGCACGCTGCAGACATCCACTGAATGGAAGTTTGGACATAACACCGCAGGTGGCGTCTCCTTTTGAGCCATAACAGGCACTCTTGGTGACAACAGTGCGATGCACATCTCGCGATGGCTCATACGAGGAACGTGACTCTGACATGCTCGACGCGCTGCCTTCGTTCAGCACCTAGTACGCGTTCGCGTCGAGCGGGAAAAAGAAAAAGCAAGGACGAGAGAAATGGTCCAAAGACACATGTGTCGGCAATCGCTGCGAGTAGCTTCACCGTGTCAGCTGCCGCGCCAACGCGAAACAGATTTTACGAAGCGTCGCGAACATCACTTTCACGTGTCACCCTCTCTTCGTGACGGAGCAGGGGAAAAAAATCCTCTGGGAACAGAATAGGAGAACGGAAAAGAAGATAAAAGTGGGATGAAGGGTCACGTCTCCCCCAACATTTCTCCGTGACAGAAAGACAGTCGAGGGAGGCCGCCATAAGGATCGAAAGTTCTGTCGCCCGCCGTTTTTGACCAGGCGATCGGTTTTCGTTTTCCTCAGCAGGCACAGGCGCCCGTCAAGCTAAGTTTTCCATTAAGTTCTACAACAAAATCAATAAAATCCTAATATTGGTTGGGCAACATTGAATTTGTCTGAAAATCTGCACAGTACGCATGTCTCCGACAAAACAATGTCTGCTTAAGCACGACGCACGCCTTTTCAGGTGATACCGTGCTTCTTCGAATTCCGGCGCTTCGTAATGGAGCTTGTATGCTTCCAAAATGTCATCCGTCTAAAGGACGTTTTGCTCCTTTTATTGGCGAAATCGGCTCTTGTCCTGGCCTCGATACACCTGCTGACGCCGCCATCCAAAATTTTATCAAACCGGTTGAGAGCCTTCCGCTTAACAAAATTTCGGGAACGTTCTTCAGTTTGTGGGACTGCTAAAACAACTTCTTGAAATGTTGTCAACGATCCCATTTCTCCAGTAACATCGCTCGACGCCGAACCCCAGTCGCTACTGTTGTATAACGCCTACGGGTCCATTGTTTTTATAGTTATATTAACGACCTTCCGCCTCCCCTAGCACACACCTGTTTACTGCTCACTGTGTCATTTGTCGCTATTTTACTATACGCAGTGACGCTAGCAATCTCTAATGGCATCTCATTATCCTAATCATGCTTGAAGCATACGCTTGGTGCGTGTTCCGCAGTGCGTCTATTTTCGTCCCAGTACAAGGTATCGCAATGTCATGTTGTTGGCACCTTCCCAATAGCTGCTGAAATCCAACCCGCATTATTACAAGCTACTCCCGTGCTGTTAATCACGTGTAATTATTACAAACACGTATCGTCCATCAAACTAATTGCGTCGTTAACTATTCGCTCCTAACTTGAACTTATCCGCGCCTTCAAACACAAGTTTAGGTTATCCTGAGTACTCTCAAAACTACAACACGCAAGTGAAATATGGCAATATGCGGTCTTTGTTAGTGGAGCTACAGCTACTGAATTCATTTTGAACGACGCAGTGAAGTTCTCTTATTCCGCTTCCTCCTTGCTTCTCACTTTCCAGTGCTATACCGACTGAATGCCGAGCTTCAAATCTGAAAGTAGAATCCAG
>CM023481.1:345893007-346001043 GCA_013339685.2 Hyalomma asiaticum | reverse complement strand
CACCCGTTTTTTACTTCAGGCTAGCATAGACAAATGGCTGTATATAGGTATGGCACAGGTCAAACCATCCATATCAACTAATTTGCGATGAAGTAAATACATCGCTGCAGACCGCATCAACGAGCAGTGGCGCTCGCCAAAGCTATTCACTGCGGAAGTGACGCCGTACTGCTCAAGGCTGTGATTAGACAAAAGTAAACTTAGAAGTGGTAGCGGCATTACATATGGAATCAAAATAACTATTTGGTTTTGTTTTTCGCTTGTATAGTCTATTATTGGACGTCGGAAGGTCAGCGAAGCTCATAATTCACAACACAAGTTCATATAAAACGTTGTTGGTTGCTATAGCAACGGCACCACCAGTACAGAGCAAAAAAAAATTGGCAGATCCCACGTGCAGTGGAATCAAGGAAATGCGAAGCCCACATCAGAAACGTAAACTAGATATGCATTCTTGTCGCGCTATACCGATTTTGGTACATATGAAGTTAACGAAACAGCCGCAAGAGCACCAAGATTGTGGCATGTAAACCATGCCGCCCATGACATGCATGTCATGATTTTCGTATAATGACCTGTCATTTATGTTCGTCATGCGGTCAGCTGGGGCATACCAATTTTCGTATACATACCATTAACGAAAAGGCCAGGAGAGCACCAAGACCGTGGCAAGTAAATCATGCTGCTCATGACATGCATGTCATGATTTTCATGTTATAGCCTATCATTTATGTTCCTCATGTAGTCATGTTGTGCCATACCAATTTTCGCGTACATCCCATTAACGAAACGGCCAGGAGAGCACAAAGTGATAGGCGGATAGATAGATAGATAGATAGATAGATAGATAGATAGATAGATAGATAGATAGATAGATAGATAGATAGATAGATAGATAGATAGATACGCTCAAAGTCACTGAAGTTCGCAAAGGAAGGGTTCACATTTAATAACAAGCAATCATGTTGTGCGGTCTTCCCCACGCAGGCGCTTCGAACCGATTTCCGTGGCAGCGAGCTAAATCGGATGTGGCGAGAGAAATGCAGTCACCTGACCCCGAGAAAACTTGAGTTGAGGGTCGGCATTTTTTTTCTTTCATTTTGAATTTTGTCAGCCTAATAACGTCGGACTGCATACTCTTATCGCTGCCGTTCTTGCAAAATGTGTCCGTCCGTCCTTCAGTCTACGCAACACGCGAATAAAAGGGGAGCTTCAGAAGTATTAGAGGGCCCCTTTTATGAAAGGGTAGCATGCGCCGTGGTAAAGCAAAATATGCTATATAAACTTAAGATAATCCAGGGATATGCGCGAACAGCATGCTACGGTGACGAGCAAGTAGAACAGTTCTACGAGGATGTGGAATTAGCAATAAAAAGAATACGGACGCAATACACGATATATCATGGAGGATTTCGACGCAGAAGCAGGAACAAAACAAAGTGCAGGACAAGCGATTGGCAACTACGGTGTCTGCCATAAGAATAACCGTGAAGAGATGCTAGTACAGTTTGCAGAGAGAAACTGACTCCGAATAATGAATACGTTTTTTTTAAGACGCACAAGATATGAATTGGACGTGGAAAGGCCCTAACGGGACACAAAAAACGAAGCTGACTTTATAATGCGGGAACCTCCAGGCATAATTCAAGACGCAGAAGTAGTAGGCAACGTAAAATGTAGCGATCACAGATTAGTGAGGGCGCAGAATGTACGTAACCTAACGAAAACAAAAGCTAAATTAGTTACTAGGAAAAACGCAAATCTAGGCGTAATAAAAATACTAAGAATGTAGAACTACCCTGAGAAACAAATTTGAAGCCTCAGATCAAAAGAATGAAGATTTAGAAGAAAACAGAACCATAATGAAGGTGATCTCCGAAACAACGACGGATGTAGAAGGTAAAACAAAGCAAGGTGTGGGTAAGTTGTCACATGCTATTAAAGGCTTCATGAATAAACGCCAGTAGACGAAAGTGACTTCAGCAAAAGATAAAATAGACTGCAGAATTATCAAAACTGATCAGTAAAGCCGGCAAAGATATGTAAGAAACATTAACATGAAAGAAATAGGGAGACCAGTAGAGAAGGGTATCAGCATTAAACCGGCGAAAAAGAAACTGCACTTAGGACACAAATGAAATGCGTGCGCTAAAAGATAGATAGGCTAACGTCACGAACAACTTTAATGGAGTAGTGAAGGTAGCAGAACAGTTCTACTCTGAACTCTCAAACACTGGCTCTCAAACTGATCGTGCAGTCTTAGCAGAAATCAAATTAGACAACACTGAAGTTCCAAACTACTGGTGAAATCAGAAAGGCCGTCAAAGGAAAGTCCCGCGGTAAAGCAACAGGTGAAGAAGGCGTAACAGCCGACATAGACAGAGGAGATACAATATATCAAAAGCTTGCGTCGCTCTCCACGAAATGTAGCAAGGCATCTAGTGTACCGTGCGTACATGAATGTCCCAAACGAAGGCAGCAGGGTTGACTTGCATATCATATGGCTACATGTGCGTCGCCAGCTGTTGGGTCATCGACAACCTTAGTGGCAGCTGGAAAAATGTTAATATAATCTGTGGGGATTTCCAGCCGCCCGGCTATATGGACGATGACGGCGAAGTGCGCGCATGTGTTGCGGGGCGTGCGCTGATGTGCTAGCCTGGTGGCCGAGCATCGACCGGGTGCTGGCAGGACGCTGCTGGGCATGCGGCTTCTCACACCCTCCCACGTGTTGTTCATCTGTGGTGGCTGGTCCGCCTCACCGCAATCGGCTCCATGAGTGAGAGACTACACCCACCGGCTGCCTGCTGGGTGCACTACTCTGAGAGAGGTTGGCGATGGCGATAGGTGGTACTTCAGCAGCACCCGGGTTTGGTTTAGGTCCCTCCTGCAAGACCTTCCGATGTTTTGGACCGCGGGGCCTAGCAAGGCCTTATGCCCGGCTTTGCGCTACGTGGCCTCGTTCGCCACCTCGCTCGGTGCCTCAGCTTTCGAGCCTCTACCGCTGGTGGAGGCGTCCATCATTGTGCGGGGGACAGTTGTAGAGTAGCGCCATCACAACCACTGAGGGAGTGAGAGTGTGGGGATTTCCAACCGGGTACAGACTATGGACGACGATGACGAAGTGCGCGCCTGTGGTGTGCTAGACTGGGGGCCGGGCATCGACTGGGCGCTGGCAGGACGCTGCTGGGCATAGCAGCATTGGACTGCGGGCCGATATTCGGCTAGCTCTCCCCGCAAATCTTAATACAAAAAGGTGACATAAAAGAGCTAAAGAATGTCAGACCAATTATCCTATACCCCCAGTAATGTACAACCTGTTTAGAAAAGCAATCTCTGCTAGGACAAGAGAAACACTTGGCTTCAACCAACTTACAGCCATGCCAACACCTGATAATTGAGAAATTTGCTGACCATAACAAACCTTCTTACGTAAACTTTATAGACTACGAGAAAGCATTTGATTTTATATAAATACAAGCGGTTCTCTAGGCTTTACGTCGACAAGGGGTACATGAGGTGTACGTGCAAACCATAAGCAATATCTACAAAGATTTCACAGTCGCACTACTCCCACATAAGAGGAGCAGAAAAGTTCCACTCAAGAGAGGGATGAGACAGGAAGATATGATCTCCCCGATGTTATTTAGGGCATGTTTAGAAGCAGTGTTCAAATTGTCCGGAATGGGAATAAAAGGGAATTATAACAGACGGAAAATACCTAAATAATTTAACATTTTCAGACGAAATTGTGCTCTTCAGCACTGGGGGTGACGAACTACAAAACATGATAGAGGTCCTAAGCCGCGAAAGTGTTAAAATAGAACTAAAAATGATAGGCAAAAGACCAAGATTGTGCTCAACAGTCTAGCCAAAAAACAGGAATTTAATATTTGTACTCAGCCTTTAGAATGTGAGAGCGAATACGTATATCTAAGGCAATTACTAACAGGGCAGCCTATTCATGAAAAATAAATCCTCCGCAGAATAAGGACGGGCTGCAGCGCACAAGAAAGACATTCCCAAATCATGACTGGAAACTCGCCACTGTCACTAAAGCCCAAAGTATTTAATCAATGCATTCTCCCGGTACTAACGTACGGTGCAGAAGCATGGAGTATAACAAAAAAACTCGAGACGAAATTAAGGAGCACGCAGCGTGCAATGGAAAGAAAAATGATAGGTGTAACGCTAAAATATAGATAGTGGGTGGCATTGATAAGGCAGGAGTAGCTGATATTCTTATATCAATTAAAAGAAAGCAGTAGACCTAAACAGAACATGTTAGTGCGGAGGACAGATAACAGATCTACAGTAATAACAATTGAATGGATAGCAAAAGAAAGAAAGCGCAACAGAGAAATTCACAGGCATAAAGAAACCAGCTTCCTCAGCATATGGCAAATTGGAAATAGTTGGGACAGGCCTTCTTCCTGCAGTGGACTTAAAATAGGCTGGTGATGATGAGGAGGAGACAGACGTTCATTTATATGTGTACATGGACCTCCGACTATTACATCGCTATTTTACAGGTTGAGGATGCAAGCAATAAAATTAAAGATGCAAATAAGAGCGGAGCGCAATGACATTCGGGGAATTTCTTCCATCCTCTGTTCGTGCGTCCATCCATGCGGCAGACGTGCGGGTGGATGGATGAATGGATGGATGAATTGACGAGAAAAATTAAAAAAAAAAGACATCATTAGGCTTTGCTTACGAATTCCCTGTTCTCGCTAGGGATGGCTAATTTGTTTTTACAAGAGACCCTTATTTCAATCTTGCAGAACTTAATATTTCTCTTAAGTGTGTCTTTAAGAGAAGAGTGTTTACATTGTCAGCACGCGCGTCCAACCGAGCTGGGTACCCCCATTCGGGTATCTTTAATTTACTCTCAATTTAATTTCGTTCATTCGTAGTCAACCACGGCGACAAGAAACTCCGAGAGCTCAAAGCGGCGTGGACCAGCGCGCGAAAACGACGCATTCATCTTATCGCCATTATTGTTTCCTTAGAGGCGTGAACACACGCCCTCGATCGCATTGTGCTTTAACGTTGATCCGTGGAGCACCCTTGGTATAGATTCCGGTGGCGCGACTGCACCGGCGTAACACGATGCGCAAATAAAATACTGCGACGAGTGCAGCTTCGTAAACATGATGCCTTCTTTCATTGCCTTGTCCTCAACAATGGGCCGCTTTCAGGCTGGAGACTGAAACGTTCCGCGCTTTAATGATAACAGAGCGCCTCTGCTGCAACGTTCACGTCCGCTATACTCTGCGCCTCTATGCGACGACAGAAGGGGAGGCATGCACAAGCTGGACCCGCTAGCTTCCTGCAAGTGCGCACGATGGAAGCGGGCGAGTTCAGCGTCCCAGTGTCAGCGACGGTAACAGCGTACGCGGTGTAAACGCTCGTTACTGTAGAGGGGAGGTAGGAGACGTTTTGCCTCCTTTGTGAGCGCCAGTAATACGTGTTGAAGCTGGTAAGTATACATAAGGCTCGCGTGTCAGCATTACCTAATAGTGTTGTTTTTGTTTAGTCTTCAATACAGGTACCCACAAAAGCGACATACTCAAGCAATGACGACGATGGCAGCAGCGATCATGGTTGCAATTTGACAAGGAAAACCTGATGCAACAAAGCCGCTGTCGTTGGCAAGAAGACTGACCATGTAGTACATCAATACCACCGAAATAGGGGTAAACTCGAAACTGCTTCGATGTGCGCAAATGTGTCTTTAAGCGATACTAGACACAGCGACTAACAGCACAGCATGGACTCGGATGCACGAAACGTTAATTGAGCTAACGAGGTGTGTTCACTTGCGTCTCGAAAAAATCCTGCAGATCCCACGCATGGTGGGGATCGGTATCATGGGAAGCAGTCAGCGACGAAATCGCCGTTGACAAATTCTTCGGCATTCAGTGAAGTGTTACGACGAGTATCGGGGTCTTTCTACAAAAGCGCATGAGTATCCACTCATGAGTGTGCTTAACGTGGGCTAACCAAGGACGTCAATAGCACCGTGGCAATTGAATGTTAACTCATGGTGTATGTAACGTTGGCACTCACGTTAGTCCAAAGCACAGGCGTTTGTGCTTTGGACTAACACCACAGCCTTTTTGTGGAAGAAAAATGCGCTGTACGATGCGCTGATGTGCTATCATAAGCGCCGTTTTCGGAAGCTTTCCTACGGGACCGAGCCAAGTTGCACAAAAGCATACCGAATGGTAGCCGAATAGATGCATTACTACGGCGGTGTTTATCACACATTAGAAGCGCAATTCCCGTTACACAAGCACCATCATTACAACTGCAGGTGCACTAGGTTTACTTACTATATACACCGTGTGGGAGGAGCCGCCGTAGCCTAGTGGTGGCGTGCTTGCTTGGCGCCTCGAGGGTCCGTGTTCGATACCGCCCCGCCGCTTGGTAAGTTGCATGTGCGTATGTCTGCTGTTACGTCTACATTCCAGCCACAAGCGTGGACAAACGGTGTTTCTGCCTTGTTTATCTTTTTTTTTTTTAGGAGCGTGTCTCTTCAAGCGCCGTCCGGTACGAGGAGAAAAATGTAACTCGATGCGGGAGGCAGTGCACCGTGCGAGGTGCAGGAAACTTCAGACGCCATTGGAAGCTGCGCCGGGTTCAATCCCTGCCGCAGCGTTTCATGAGCTAATTTAGTCGGTCCTTGATTGACATGCACTCTATATAATTCAAACACCTGTGGCGCCTACCCGCATACTGTGGCCCGAGCTACATGTGATAGCCGTGTCGTTAATCGCGACGTGCACGACGAGTATATCATGTTAGTGATGTAAAGATCAGTCATTCATGTTCGCTATATATTTATACCCCGGCTCCCAAATATTTGGGTATACCAGGCAAAGGAGACGACCAAGAGAGCGCGGAGGCGGATAGATAGATAGATAGATAGATAGATAGATAGATAGATAGATAGATAGATAGATAGATAGATAGATAGATAGATAGATAGATAGATAGATAGATAGATAGATACGCTCAAAGTGACTTACGTTCGCCAAAAAATGCTTCGTATTTAAAGGAGGTACTTTGTAGAGAAATTTCTTCAGCTCGCAGTGCTTCAAATACTTTGCACCCGCATCCCATTCCGTAAATAACGTCATAGCCTTCGCCAAGGTCCATTGCCGGCTTGGTCTCAGCCCGCGCGTTCACATTACATGATGGGGTTAGCGTTCCTGTATATTGCTTTCTTTGAACATACGCAACGAGTTTAGGTCGAGTTGGCCGACAGCGTGCCGCAACACCACTAGCCGAACCGGCTACAAGGCTGAGGCCTGTCGCGAAAGAGATAACCAGCATGCTCAATATCCTGTAGCGCAGCATTGTATGCATCAAAGTTCCACGAATAAATTCGGGATGACGCTTGACTTAAGATAATGGAAGCATCGGATATCCTTAGATCAGATCGCCACTAAAGATGAAGCCGCACCACTAGTCTCATCTCTATATGGGGTCGGTTATTGGGCAGTAGACAAGGAAACGGACTCTATCCGTCAATGCTTGGCGCCGGAGCGTGAGAAATAGAGCAGAAGCCCACAGAGCAGACAGAGAGAAAAGAAAAAGACAAGCAAGTTTACCCGATGATATAAGCAGCTGGCTTGCGTCCACCGGGAAACACTCGCACGAAACATGCTCTATGAAAAAGAAGGGGGGGACGGGGGACTATTACTAACGCAAAGCATACAGTGTGGGTATAGCCAGCCCATTCAGAGAAAACGAAGGTTCAGCATATACGAGTTTCCGTTTTGATTTGATTTGCTAAACTGGGGCCAGGCTTAAGTATGCTTTTGATCATATTAACTGCGAGCAACAAAAGACAAAACAAATTCAAAAACGTTGAGCACAGCTGCGTAAAATCGAGCCGGCACTTACACGTTACTTAACGACGAAGACGACGTAGACATTCTTCGTAGAGTTGTTTCACGGTGCGTGCCTAGACACCTATATAATGCGAACCCATCTTTACCTCTCTGATTCTGCTTGGCTACTGCGCTGCTGCTGGGTTGACCGGTCTGCATCTCGACTGACGCGTCTACAAGTGAACGTAATGTGCGGCTGTTTGCAAATGACATTGAGCTCTTGAAGCAAGTGGCGATAAACGGCAACTTAACGCTCGAAGGTCTCAGCCGGAAAAGTGTTGAAGTAGGGTTGAATATAAATACGCATTAAACAAAAACAAAACAAAGCTAACACTCGATGGCGCAGCGAGAGAACAGGAATTGACGGTTGGCAACCAGCTCCTATACCTCTGCAAGAATACTTAGTAGTAGTAGTAGTAGTAGTAGTAGTAGTAGTAGTAGTAGTAGTAGTAGTAGTATTAGTAGTAGTAGTAGTAGTATTAGCAGTAGTAATAGTAGTAGTAAATTTATTTATTGCTTGGAATACAAGAAAAAATGATACAGCAGCAAAAGGAGTTTCATACCCCTGACAAAGGCCCCTGTACCTATTGTTCGTTACAGATACACATTTTCTCTTCTTTCCCTTTTTTTTTTTTGCAGATACAACAATCAACAACAAAACCTCTTACATGTATAGGTATATTGCATGGGAGTCTTGCTTTGGTTCATGGGAGTATAATAATCACCTTTGTTTGCTGCAGAGCTCATAGTTATTTCTAAATAAACTTTTGCTTAGAAAATGTTTCGTTCCGTGACTAATTTTCAACAGCACTCAAGTAGATCACCGACGCAGGGCTCTGCAAGAAATATTTTGTCAGAGTTATCTTACGACCATAACGCTGCGCTATTTTGTCTACTGAACCAGCTATTTGTATTCAATGTGATTTGGTGCTTCGTGGCCCATTAGCCCCCACATATATTGGTCGAACTGAGCCAATTTTCTTTTTCTATTTCTCTCTCGCTTGCATAAATGTAATAGTAAACAGGTGCCGGCAATAAAAGGCGAAAAAAAAATGCTTCGGCTCCAAGACTTGACTCTTATTCCGGGCTTTTTAACTTGGTCTGGGTATGTTTGCTCGCTTAGCCATGATTTTACCCGACCGGACAATTCCGTCCGAGCCTGCACTGCATCTTTCACTTTAACAACTATTGACAGTGCGTATAGTGCTCGTAACCACTACATTAATTTTCAGGTTGGACCCACTTTACATGCATGACGGCACACATCGTTATCCAATTGAGATTCTCTCGATTCTGCTGCGCAACACACACACACACACACACACACACACACACGCACGCACTCCGCCTGCTTTTCTACGAGAACTAAAAACGTCGTTCTGTTATTTATTTATTTATTTATTTATTTATTTATTTATTTATTTATTTATTTGGACATTTTCAAAAAATGCCCATGAAGGGGGCAAAAGGAGAGTGTGTCTCCTGACTTGGCCCGCTCTTGTTGCGCTTCTTTTCTTTCGTTTTGCTGACAGCACATCACACCTCGTCATGGTCTTGTTTTCATTTCTTGATTCCATTGCGCACATGCGGGTAGCAGTAGTACGAATAAAAATGTGCGTCGCATCGCAAGTGCTAACTCTCGGTGTAAACACGTTGTTACTGTGCTTGATGAGAACATGATATTCGGCACAGTGATAAAGACAACGGTTGTACAGACGCTGGCATTGGTGATGCTTCAACCACCTTGCCTTTCCCGATGAATATTGCGTAAACATACATCTCTTCCGTCAGTTCGCATCCTCCATATTCTGATTTAGGTGCGCGGTATCGATCTCAGGGTCTCTCAACGGTTCTTCGCGAATGTGTCGCTATAGAGAAAAATCGCAGTGGAATAGCTACAGCGCTCAACCAGGTCGAGGATTACTCATGCAAGATGTTTGTTATCCGGGTGGTGCGAATAGCGCTGCGGCTGGTGCATAAAACACAGGAGGGCGCTTCTTGCATATAAAGAATGGGTTCAGGCCAGGCAGGCGTTTAGAGGCTATCTTTCTACTTACTCAGTGCGTGGAGGTTTTAGCGGCTCACGAGAGAGACATTTATGGATGGCATTTCTAGGTATTATGGGAGCTTACGACAACGCGGACCGGGAAATGCCATGGCAAAATGTGAAGCAGAAGGTCCAAGCGACGATTTCGCGAAACTTATGGATGGGATATCTCGAGATAACCTCGTAAACATTACTCGCGAATGCCGGAAGTGCAAATAATTTGTGGAAATTTATCAAGAACTGGAGGGACGGTGCCTCCGTCTCCATCGTTCTGCCCGTTTTATATTAATGGTATATAACTACGACTGGAGAACCGTGACTTAAGGCTTAATCTGTCTCCATTACATAATGGTAAAATGGTAGAACAGGGCATTCCAGATGGATGCATGCGGATAGCGTAGTTTTACTAGCGGAAAATGCGTAGGATTTGCAGAAACCGGGAAATACGTGCAGCGATGAGGCTACATATCTAGGCCCCAGTTTTAGCATAGAAAACTGAGGGATTATAACTTTCAATGAAGAAATAAATACGGATGTGACGTCAATCCAACACAAACCATTCGAAAGTTGAGCATTATAAGTAGCGATATTATGCACCTGTGAAGAAAAAAAAAGCGATGTTGGCACCGAACAAGATCATGCGAGAATGAAATCACTATGCAGCAAGCAAGAAACGCAGAGAATTTCGTGGCTACAATAAATATAAGGTGGCGCGTTTTAGTTGGCAATGAGTAATGAAGTTCTGTCCTTGAAATCAGAGGTTTTGTCGGGTTTGGATATTAGTCGAAGGTAAGTGAGTCGATTTGCATCAGGAGCCCATGAAAAACCACAAGTTAGGCAGTTTAGGGGGATATTTGTTGGCATTCTATTGAAGAGAAAGAAATGCAAAGCAAAATTATTTTTGAAGACTTGGGAATATGGGTGAAAATAAACAGACGACTAGAGCGCACACGCAGCCGTCGAAAGCGTAGGCGTGAAATGGAGGAAAAGACCAAGGAAGTTCGCAATCAGGCATAAGTGAAGTGAAAGATGAAAGCGAAGAAAAAAAAATGATAAATTACGGAACTAAAGAAGGACCAATTTTTTAAGGTGGCAGAAAAGAAATCAGCGTAAACTGGCATGGTAAAACACGGGTAGCGCTTTGCTATTATAGTGAAGCTAGCTGCCTCACGAAAAAGAACGTGCCGGAGAAAATGGTTGTAACAGGAGGAGGCATGTGGCGGTTCCAAAAATAGTCCCTAAGCTATTGAACGCACTATAATGGTGTGCTGATGTTCATGTTCCGAGGAGTCTACAGAAGGCGTGCGTCTTTCAGAGTGCCTGAGTTTCAATGTTTGTAGTAGTACCAAATGTTCATTGGTTGGTAAACCTCTATGCAACAAACGTCTGCAGTATTGATGAGAAAAAAAAAAAAAGCGGACGTAGATAACAGCTTATTATGGTAATGGAATCTTGCCTGAGGAAAGGGAAAAAATAATAGGGCGACAATCGATTTAAAGGTCCTCGTAAAAAGACGGAAGTTAAAGTAGCTCTAGTTCGGCGAATATCCACAGCCACCTGCACACATGCGGTTTCGGCAACAATCATTGTAAAGGTTGTCGTAAAAAGATGGAAGTTGCAGTAGCCCCACACTCTGGAGCCCGGTTCATCGAATGTCCGCAGCCTCCTGCTCAGCATGTAGCTCGATCCTCGGACGTCGTTTCCGCGAACGCTTGCAGCCACCTGCCCAACATGCTGCAGGGACCGCAACCATAGTCGTGACACGGACTTGATTGTAAAACTGTTTTGTGTGAGCATCGTGCCGTCATGAGGCGTGGTTTTTTCCCTCATGTATCAGCTCCCCATCTATCACACTAACTGACAAAAAGATTAACTATCTCCGTGGTAGAGCACACTAACTGACAAAAAGATTAACTATCTCCGTGGTAGAGCGTTCCACGCTCCTTGACAATGTACGGCATGTGCGCATGCGCTGGTAGAATCCTCTCCCTCCCCTCCGTCTTTTTCCCATTTCCAGAAGCGTATATATTTGCACTGCAAAAATAAACGCAGTTGTTGGTAGTCAGCGCGAGTCCTGTTTCATCTGTCACGTCCTCGTTGTTTTCGAGCTGTTTTTATACTATGGAGGAGTACCAATAAGCTCAAGTGCGCACGCTTCTCAGGTTCCACCCAAGTCCCGCCAACAGAGCCACTGCCTGTGAATGTGTATGTACGTCTTGTATACAAAGTCGAGTTGTGTTTGCGTCAGTAAAAGGCTAGTCTTCCATCCTTCAAGAAGAGACAACACAACGAGAGAGACAGGAAGTGGGGAAAGAACTTTTACCTCATCCTACTTCACAGCGGCTACGCCAGTTCGGGGAATTCATCTCTACTAGGAAAAAGCAAAGCAGGAGGAATGGGAGCGAGTGAATCCTATATAGCCCCGAAATTCACTATCGAGACGTTATGCCGTAATGGATAGAGCAATACGCGACTGAAACGAACAGGACAGGGCCACTATTGGTCGTCGCCCCGTTTCAAAGAATACGCAAACAAGGATCATCATCACCATCATCATCCTCACCGACGACATAATGATCATAAGGTTCACGCCCTACGTGAAAGGTGGAACACATTGAATTGCCATCCTTCTCAGCTTATGACGCCTTTTCGTCACCTGAACACCCTCTCTCTCTGACTCTCTATCAGCTTTCGCTTGCACACCTTCCTTCGCACCCACAGCATATCACTCGCAGGAATCATGTCGCACTTGGATATTACGCGTAACATGGAGGTGACGGTGGCACACACGGCGACTGTTCGCCAGGGGCGTTCCGATAAATGATATTGAATAAATGTAAAGAAAATGAAACGGTACGTGTCACGTCCGCGCCTTTACACCTGTATGGGCTGGGGTTTTTTTTTTGTTTATTTTTTTATTTCCTTAGACATCAGCAATGCTGCAAAATGTAGCAGCAAAATGCTGTGACAGTAAGGCATCTGTCGTCTTCGCATGCGAACTGTACGTCGAGGCGAAAATATCTTACCGCTACTGCAGTTGCATGGAAACGGCTAATTCAGAAAACTGTGTTGTTTCACTCTTTCAAATTGTCGACTTGAGAGCCATCGTTTATACGAAAATATTGTAAGGCGTCACAGTTCACTCGATACCCATTTTTTTTTAAAAATTGCCACGTCATCTGAGATACCCATCATTGATTCAAGGCACCGACATCGAAGCCGACATCCAAACATGAGCAGCCGCGAGAGCGGAAATGCTGCCGTTCTGTTACGTCAGACCCCAACTTCCCGCGACGAAAGAGTTACTAAATCTGGATCAACGCGTCGGAGCAAAATCTGGTGAGGAAAGCGACAAGTCGTCTCAAATGCACACGTGGACAGCTTTTTTTTTTTCTTTGTGTTTGATGTGTGCTGCTTATCGTTTTCCTTGTTCAAGCAAAAGTGGGCGCACAGATTTCTTTCGCCTGTCGCAAGGAAGAAGCGCCGCAGTGGCTTTCCCCGAATTCTACGCTGCATTGTGCAAGAAAAGGTGGAAATTGTGGTTTCCTTTCTTGTTTTCTTTTTTTGCGCGCTGCGTGAAAGGAGCAGATGAGCACCAAACATCACATGCAGAGGTAGGAAGATCCGCTTATGCAAGCGAAATGACTCGCCTCCTTCCACGACAAAGTGCTTCAGCGACGCGCCTTCATACAAAGTGCGTCACCGCCTCGTCATGGGAAGTTGTAGTCTCACGTAACATATCGGCTTCATTTCCTGCGCTCGCTGTAGGTGTCGGTGCCTTTAATCGATGATGCATATCGCAAACTACGTGCAGTTATTAAATTTACTTTCTTTGACATGGTTATGCCATAAACTGTGACGCCCAACAACTTTCCCGCATGAACAATTTCCCTCAAGTTGACAATTAGAAAGTTAATTAACACGCCTAAAGCATTTAGTTATTTCAGTGTAACTTTAAAAGCGGCAAAGTATTTCGTCTCGATAAGAGTTCGTGTACAAAAGCGGCTGGTGCCTTGGTGTCATAGATCTTCATAAAAAAAAAAAATCTGTATAGTAGAAAAGAAAAACACCTTGTATTGCATTTACATCGTGTTAGCTAGTGAATGGCCTTAAATAAAAGAACACGCACAGTTTAAAAGAATGAAATGAGAACTATTTACTTGGAACTCAAAAGGTGAATTAAAGCGTTAGACAAGGATGCAATTTTAACGTAAAACGCGCACACTCTTCACACAGTCACACAGCCGCTCGCACATCGCTCTCGCACATCGGAATGTCCGCACTCCGCACTGTCCATCGCACTTGCTCGCTTTCGTGGCTCCACCCGCACTCACGTCGTCTCCCGCGCACTACCGCATCTCGTCGCTCTGTGTAAAATCAGTTCGTCTTCCCTCGCTTTTGTCTCGCTCACTCCTACAATGCCACATGTCCACCGGCACTCACGGCCGCGCCGACGCACGTTGCCACAACCGCGGAAACACGCACATACACGCACTCACGCGCGCCGACATTTTCACAAAAAGTTCTGGAAACCGAGGGAAGGGCCACTTTGGCCGCGCAAGGCAATAAATCACCATACGCTTCAGTCCGCAAACGAGGAGGAAGCTCGTTTAAACTGACAACAAACACTCACGCGGGAGGACAGAAAAAGAAGGAATAAAAAGAAAAATAGTCAAAAGATTCGCCAGCAGTCGCGTACACTCGGTCAGACATTAGCGTTCGACTGCATTTTCTTTTCTGGCGCACGAGCTTACAAACATAGACCACTCGCGAATTATTACGTTTTTATCCTGGGCTCCCTAGATATTTAGCAATAGCAATCAAACTCTTACACCAAATTAGTGTCTTCCTTCTCTTCTTAACAAGTTTCACATCCTAACAGGTAAATTTTTCTAAAAATCTATTCATCCGCACAGAGGAGGTCAAATCTGTTGTTGAAAGATCAATTAAAAAGTTGTTAATTATTCCTTTTAAAGCAACTTTAGCGGCGGCAAGATATTTCCGCCTGGACGTCATGTTCAAGTGTAAGTGCGATAGGTGCCTTCTGACATACCTTTTTTTTTCTACATAAAAGATTTGTATGCACTAAAAAAGCGCTCAGTATACATATTATATACATGACTTGCGTGGATAAATAATTGACAATGCCGCTTTATGTTCTAGTCGAAGTTGGCTTCGCGCTCAGTTTACTGTAACGATGTGCCCCCTCAACTACATGTTTTCATCCGCTGTGTGTGTGTGTGTGTGTGTGTGTGTGTGTGTGTGTGTGTGTGTGTGTGTGTGTGCGTGCATGCGTGCGTGCGTGCGTGCGCTGTCACCCTGGATTTCCAAACAGCCTGCATAGCTGCTGCTAGTTTTCGCCCCCTAGTTTAACACCTGCGCTCGTTTCGGCGCCTTGATGCGCTTTCACGTCAGACGACGTTCGCTTCTTCCCCGTGCCCTTTCCAATCTTCCGGCCGAGGGATAATGAACATTGATCTCGCATTTTTCTTTTTTTTTGAAGTCATGTCATAAATGAAAGACAGAATCGAGGAAAATATGGGCAGTCGTATGCAGCCATATTTTTTAGAAGTTTCGACATTCTGCCACAAACAGCGCAGAAAGAAGAGAAACCGAGGTCCCAAATTATCCCTCGAATGACCGCTGGGTCAAGGAATGATACTTGTCAGAGAGAACGCGGAAGGACATCAGGGTATTCATGCATCCAAACGATAAAAACTGAGTACGCTCAAGCACAGATAATTAGGAATTACGTTACCCGTTAAGTCATCCGTTAGGGCGAACTGCACATTTCGTTCTTTTTTACAACGATTAATTAGGGTTTGTATTGGGTAATGTCCTGCAGGGTTAAGTTAACGAACGTGGTGCTAGACAGGGACAATGCATGCATTTATTGTAAGGGAGGTTTTTTTTATATATATATGCGTATTACCCTAAGGAGGTATTAACTTGTGTGTGGGAGGTCCTAAGCGTAATGTATTTGCTTATTAGGTGCTCCATATGACATTTATGGGTCACTGTGGTTGCACGAATGGAAATTGGTAATGCTGGCTCAGGCGATTTAATGCAACAAGAGTCTCCCACTCTTTCCTCCTAGTTAACGATATGGACGTATATAGGCAGAAAGGTACAACTCAAAGCGCAGAAAATTCAAGCGTAAATTGTTTTCGGGCTTCGTATGTCACCTACAGCTTCCACAGAGCGTTCCAGGCATGAGGCGTGTGCTATTACCACCGCTTATTAAAGAATACTACTTCACTTGCAAACGAGTAATATATATATATATATATATATATATATATATATATATATATATATATATATATATATATATATATATATATATAGGGCGTTTTCTAGGTGGGAGCGTTGCCAGATGCTTGATATTGTGACACATACTGTGGACGTGCCGAAATTGTCAACCTCCCTGGACAGAATCGATGAGGTGTCTCTGTAGTGCACTGATAAAATTGCAATAAATGGAGCTTACATTGGCAAGTGTAATAGCTCTCAACTAAAATAGTAGCGCAGAATCGCGTGCTGTTCTCAAAACGTAGGCATACAGGTAGTAAAAACAAAGAAGTAAGCGATATACACAAAATGAAATGGAGCCTCGACAGGTTCGGTCGTTCGTTTCAAGGGTATGCGAATTATGCGTTCTATGCGCCGATATCGAGAGGCGAACGCATGAGTCCACGATCCGAAGATAAATCGCCTCGAGCGAAAGGGTTCTGTCTCGGCTGCCGAGTTCCTCTCGCTGAGCAGTTTTAGTCGGACGAACGCGCGGGGAACTTTTCCAGCCAATTTCACTCTGGACGCATCGACTGCGCTGCGCGCGCAGGCGCACTTTCTCAGCTCATGATAGTTGCCAGTTCTTTTTATCCCTCTCGTGCGTCATTGGGACGTCGTCTGTACCTGCGGTCGGCGGAAAACAGATTGATCGGACCTGTCCCGTTTTTGCCAGGAAGTGGAACGGTGAACGCCGAACATTGTGTTGGTGGAAAAAAAAAAAAAGCAAACGAAAAAGGAAAGAAAGGAAGAAACACGTATGTAGTGTGAGAAGGGGGGGTTCAAGGAAAAAAGAGAGAAGCGTAGGTCACAACGTGCCCCAACAGAAAAGCAAGAGAGAGAGAGAGAGAGAGAGAGAGTGAAAGAGTAAAGTGAGTCGCGTGATTGGGCGGACGACTGAAAGATCTCGGCTTCGAAGGAGACTTCGATCAGTCGAACCATTCGACGGC
Source organism: Hyalomma asiaticum (assembly GCA_013339685.2). Taxonomy (NCBI): domain Eukaryota; kingdom Metazoa; phylum Arthropoda; class Arachnida; order Ixodida; family Ixodidae; genus Hyalomma; species Hyalomma asiaticum. The sequence continues at coordinate 345,983,857 of CM023481.1, read as the reverse complement.
CTCGCGCTACATTCTGCCGGTTCGCAAGTTCTTCACTGTCGACAATTCCACTCCAATTTCTTCGCAGGCGAGATCTTGAGCAGAACGTATAATGGCGGGTAACGAGCTGGACAGAGAAAAAGTATTGAAAGCTTAAATAGCGGAATCCACTTACACTCCAACGCTACTTCAGACACTTTTTCTCAGGGGTGTAGACGCAGAGAGGGAAAAAAAAAAGAGAGAAAGGTGACAATGATGAGTAGGCTATAGGTCAGAGTGAATATCACGTCGAGATCCCTTCGACGAGGATTTCATGTCGTAATTACAACCTTCCCGGACGGTTTGTGGAAGATGTATTCCTAATAACATACCATCGTCCACGACAGCAAATTAAGACTTGCAGGTGTGTAGAATGCGGTGCTTAGTAACGTTGCTGAACTTCAAATCTCGCAATTATACTTCAATTATGCTCTCAATTATGCTTATTTCTTGCCTCAGGTACTTCGAATGTTCGCTAACAAAGTAACAAAATTCTCAAGCACCACCTATTTGTGCGCGTAGCTTCTTAACGGGTACAGCGGGTATCCGTTCGTGTGCAGGGATCAGCAGATAAAACGCGATGATTGCTCCGCATTACGAGCAGGTGCAGCTCTGCCATGTTTTGCGAACGCTGGGTGGTCGAATACGGAGGTGAAATGTTGTCAGAATACAGGGCGAAGGTTCTCGCTTTTGCTCGCATTAAATGTACAGCAGAAATGTACAGCTCTTACGTTCGCAGTTCTCACCGTTAGTGCAAAAGATGCGCCAAAACCCGTGCGATTCAAGTGTCACATTTCATTTGCTGAGTGTCGTACATTACAGGCTCGTAACCTTTTCTGGCCGGTGTGCGTTAGATATATAGCCATCTCAATTTAAACATACGAGATTCGCGCCGTAACGTTTAACTCACAAACGTCGGAAGATTCGGCGACGTCCACGATCCTGTGAAAATTTTTTATGGGGCAGTTATTTTAAGCCAGTCTTGTTAGGTATTTAGCAATTAAGCTAATAAGCGACATGATTTGACGCTACAATTCAGATTTATAGCTTCTGCACAGATGGTCCATTTAGTATATCGAATATAGTGAGCAGTCAAATGTTCCCAAGATGCACAGGTAGGCTTTTGGGGACAACATTTTGAGAGCCTAATTGGAACAAGCTAGGCTTTAATATGAGAGGTCGAAAGCGCCGCACACCAGGAAATAACTCTTCGCTTGAAATACGCATGCCGTTGCTGGAAACCAAGCATGCAATGCCGGGCTGAATGCATCAGTCTTCCGCTCATCAGCCTCCCATAGAACTCGTCTACCTTGGCGATGCCGGTATATCAAGGTGCCCTATTAGGTGCGACAGCACCTAATAGGGTCTCTCCTACCCACGTTTAGCCCAGGAATAATAGGGTCTGTCCCTACCCACGTTTGGCCCAGGAATTTCATGTAAAATTCATACGATGACTCGTAAAAAGAAACGAACATACAAGAAAGAGTTTGATCTGCTTTTCTACGAGAAATCGAACTCGATTTCGTGAACGCCAGTTCGTCGTCGTGAACGCGAGTTCTTGATTTTTGGTACCGTGGCGAATCCAACGGTCCCATTCCGTTTCGCGTGAGCCAGTTAAACCTTTCGTCTTAGTATTGCTCTATACTGCAACCACGACTCGTCGATCACGCCCAGTTTGATCACCTCACGGTGGCCGAATGGGCTCGCCAGGAGGCCATTAGCCACGAAGCCATGCGTGCCATCACTGGACTGCCACGTATCAAGCCAGTCGCAACGCTACAGGCTACTCAACACTGTCGACGAACTGGTGCATCGGTGCCGCTGTGCACGCCGCCTCAAGCCGTCAACGTTCTGCTCGGCAACTGCTTTCGCCGTGTACATGGGAAACGAACCACAAAATCCGGCTTCCGCGACAACCACTATATATAGTCCCATGGAGCAAGCTACAAGTGAGCGACAACAAACCTCTATAGGTAGCCTTTACAGTTCAGTTCCTCGCCGAGCGAGTGTTCAAGTCCGACGCCTTTGTAGTGCCGTTGACGAAGACGACGCCACCGTCGTAGCATGCACTCATACAGTGTGAGAGGCGCCATGATCCCCAAAGCTCTTGTGTGCCCGTTAATACCTTAGGCTGATCACACATGCTCGTACGTCGCAGATCCCGCACCACCAACCTATTTTGCCGAGCTTGCCGCTATACGTGACGGACTGGCCACGTTGCTTCCGTACCTTCATGCAGCTAATTATTCTCGGTTCGTCCTTCACACTGACTCGACGCAAGCTGTTCCCAATATACGTAGAGTATATCAGTCTTCAACACTCTCCGACAGCGTTCACCGCCCAACCGCCTCTATACCAACGTCCAGATACGCGTTCTGTGGGTGCCTCGAGCGGCCTTGTCAGACCTTGTCAAAGCCTCTTTGCCAATCTACCTGCAAGCGGTACCACAACCCCTTCCGCATTTTCCTAAAGATGCGCGGGGGTAAAAAGAAAACCTCCGGCGTACCACACGAGTCCTTATACAACCGTGTGGGTCAAACCTCCCTGGTGCTTTATACCGCCGAGAGGAGGTTACGTCAAGGAGGATTCGGGCTGGAGCTACGCTCACCCCGTGTGTCACCACTCTCTGGCGGTAACAGTACCGCGTTCCCTGTGGCGCGTCTTGCCCATTTTGTGATGCTCCTATCGACAATGTCGCAACGCGACACTTGCTGGGGAGCTGCCCAGGCGCACATTTCAACCGCCTTCACCATTTCCGTGCAACAGGTCTCAGGCCTGGACGACCAACCGGCGTAGGTTTCTAGACCCCTGGACCCTCCCATCGTTCGCTCCTCGAATTCATTCATGGATCTAACTTATCCTTTTTTTTTACAGCGTAAGCTGTTATGAGATCACAACAACGGCCGTTTTTGGCGCCGTAGTTCCCCGCCGCCGGTGTCCATAACCGGCGGCAGCCCATCACCAAAAGAAGCGCTGCGTCGTGAAGCAGTTTTGTCGTACCGTGCCATGCGTCACGCAACAGGCGACGCGCGCAGCCCCGACAGCAACCTGACTTGGCTCTTCGATAGACCTGATGGCGCCTCCTCGCAAGGTGCGGACCGCTGCTGAAGAAGTGAATCGCAGAGCTACGCGCGCTGCTGCAGCAAAGCAACGTCGGGCACAACAGACCGCTGCGCAGAGAGAAGCCCCAACCGGAGAGTAATGGCGCAGGGGATACGCACCACCTCTACTTGCACTAGTTTCCTCAAGCGTCCATAATGGCATAGAAGGTCGCTCCTTCAGCTTACGCTGTCACTGTCCTGCGATTCCGCGCAGGCCTGGCTCTTTTTTTTTCTTTTTTTTTGATGCCAACTTATTATGCCTAAGGGCAAGATTTCGAAATTAGAAAGAAAAAATATATTGGGAATACTGCAATAAGTGCTACTGCTTTTTCTCAAAATGCATATGCTGTTTTGCGAATTCGATGAAATAGTCAAGCGATTGTTTTGAATGAGCTTATCCCTGATTCCCAGTGGAGTTTGAACCTGAACTGAGATGAAGCTCGAGCTGTTGATCGAAGTCATTATGGCTAACCGAACGTAGTCAACACCGGAATAAGAACGAGAAATTAGATTAGCATCACTACAATTGCGGAGATGTAGCATCAGCATTTAAAAAGTGCTCACAAAAACAATTTGCGGACAAAGTTTCAAGCCTATTGATCGACATTATAGCATGGTAAACTTTCCACTGTCTCGGACACTTTGAGAAAGAAGTTAGACCAGAGGTTTGGAAAGAATATTCTCGACCTGTCTTTCCTCAAGCCCTGAGGCACAGGGCACTATAGGAGACACAGGGCACTATAGAAGATTTCGAAGTAATCACCGTTGCCAAATTATGTCTCTCGCTTCATGTTTTCAACCTGCACACGCCGGTAATTGAGCACAAGGATCGGTAACATACTGTCTAACGTCAATCCTAACATTTCGCTAGACTCATAGAGCAAACTTGTGCACTGCGTCTGCACGTAAATCGCAAGATAATTCTGCTACTTAAATATGAAAAGAGAGGTTATGCACTAGACAACCTTGAGCTTATTTAGCATCAAATTTCCTAGAATTAAGTGAAAGTCGATGTATCAGAAAAATGTTCTGATTACAATCTCATAACTGAGTCTGCCAAATTATATTTAGAACAAGCATCTGAATCAGCAGCTTACACGTGAATCTGCAGCCATAAAAGGATTTCGGATAAAGCATGCGAGAATGTTGATCAGCCACTCCCACGTTTAGTTTTTCAGCTTTCCCCGACGCTCACAGAGACTGCGGTTCTCACCTTCCGTTTTTCTTTTTTTCGTTTGAGCGCAATTTTATCAATATTTTCGGGTGTTGAAGCGCGAGATTAAGCAGATGATCATTATAGATATCGATATATCAGGTTCGTTCCACAGCATCAACTGTAACTCCTAGGCACCAGAAAACACCGAGAAATTTCCCTGAACATGGTTCTACGTCGACAGTGCTCACGTGACACTTTCGTAGGTTTGTAGAGTCCGTCGCACTCGTCCACCCTGTCTTGCGTGGGCTGCATCATGTGCAGCAACCTTGGCCGTGGACTCAAAATTAACGCAGCTTCAAGGGCTACAGACACACTAAAAAAAAACGACCAATTCTAATGGAAATGACGCTAAATGGTGCTTCGTTGGTGCCACAACTCTCTTTTCGCGCGCACATCTACGAAGCTCCAGGCCCCATTCCAGCTGCATTCTACATTGGCCTGCCTCCACTGCTTTCCCGAATTTCCGGGTCTTAGCTGGCTGCTGCGCCGATGCAAACGTACGCTAGCGCGAACCGGTCTCTGATTAGCGGGCTTTCTCTCAATTTCCACATGGTGTCCGAGACCTTCTCTGAAGTCTGCCGTGCGTGGCCACTCGAGACCTTGCCAGCTCTTGCGCCCTTTGTTCTTTCATTCACTGATCATTTAGTCCATTATTTTATATTATTTTTTTTTGTCGCAGGCTCGACTGCTACGCGTTCAGGTTGGCGGCTTACAGCAACACTTGAGTCTGTAGAGTATTGCTCCTCCTGCTGAAGCCGATCCGAGCCGCTCGAACGCTGGGGTTCATTAAGGGTGCCTGTGATTGCAATTAGTGAGTTTAAATTGAACCTGCGCCACGCTACATTTCCACTCAGCAGAGAAGCCCGTGTGCTATAAACGAAATCAAAGGCAATCTCAATGAAACGAAGTGACCTTAAAGATTGGCTTCTACGCCAAACTTCTAACTCCGCGTTTTTCTTTTTTTTTATTTTCGCTAGAGAGCCTTAACCCAATCAAGGTCATCCTAAATTGGTCCGAAACCTTTCTCAATGTTTATTAGATTACTTTATTTACCAGGCTGCAGATATTCTTGTTTCGTTACCCCTGTTCACACAATGCTCATATCGCGAATTCCGTAGTTTCCTGCACGCGCTTAAACATGAACATCTAATTCCGTAAGAATATTCCGAAGAGATTTATTCTCTTACGACTAAATGAGGAACAAATTGCAATCCAGTTTCCTCGTCTGTGCTCAAGGAGACTTTAATATATCTTGTTAACAGCAGCGCAAAATTCGAGGAACGAGGACAAACACACAGATGGGTATGATGCATCACCATGTTTGCCCTCCCTCCTCGAGTTTTGCGCTGCTCTTAAAGGGGCCCTCTAACACTTTTTTCGCACCCGTTTTCATGTGCGTATTGCGTAGACTAGAGGGTGGACAGACGAATGCTACAAGAACGACAGCGATAGGAGCAGGCAGTGCAAAGTTATTAAGGAGACAAAGTTCAAAATACAAGCAAAAAAATGCGGACCCTCAACTTGGATTTCGCGGGGTCAGGTGATCGCATTTCACTCTCCACAAACGTCACAGAGCTCGGCCAATGGAATTGGCTTTAGGCGCCTACGTGGCGGAAGTTCGTACGCCATCGTTGCCTATTCGCTCCAGTGTAGTGATGACGCTGTTGCCATGTCAACAAACAACGCGGAGCGAGAGCGTGCCACACTGTCAGTTATGAGGTTTTCTGAGCGCTCCCACTTGTAAGAGCGGACGCTCGTGCTTCGAACCGAGGCTTTACGCGTCGTTCCGTGTTAAGCCACTTCAAGACAAGTGACGTCGTCTTTAAACTCGCCGTCATGACCACTGAGAGGGGCCGGCGAATACGACCATACTCGGCAACGTTTCTTCACGGGTTGTTCAGCTAAACGCGCAGACATGGAATCATAGAAGTGGGAATAGGGAATTTTAGCGTGTCAACATAACCCCAATGCGCAAAACATTGCGTAGAGCGGAATACCGGGTGTAAACATTGCATGCGCAAGCACGGCCACCTGGAGTGGTTGCCGTCCGCTTCGAATCTTTTGAGTGGTCGTCGCGCGCTATGTAGCCCTCGAGTTGCTGACGGTTTTAGTTGCTTTACCTTTGTATGATGAAGCTTCGCCTGTAAAGCACCCGTGAAAATTCGACACCGTTTCTCAGCGCGACACAAATTGTCGAGGCTGTAGGGTAGCGAGTGGCTGCCGGTATCTCGGAGGACATAGATCACGCGGTTTTGCTTGTTCTGTTTACCACCCATAGCTGGCGCCACTTGACTGTGACAAACAACGCTATCCGGTATCCAGTACGTCTTTGCGTATACCGGTTTAGCGGACACGTTCAAGTTCCCTTATAGCTAGTAACGTTGCGCGCGACAGCACACTTTGACAGAACGGCAAATTCCACCCAGTGGTTCAGCGCTTTAGCGAGTCGCGAACGTACACAAGAGAGATGAAACAAAGGAATTTTTTTCGTATGGACATACGACTAGTGTAAGCAAAAGGCAAGAGGCGAAGCGGGGGCCAGCGCCTCTATCGCGTTTTATAATTGTGGGGATCTTTCTACTGCGACTGCGTCTATTGGCGTTCAATAAAAACCTACGCAGGTGAAAAGACAAAGCCGAATATTACTTGCTTACCGACGTAGTGCCGCTAGCACTTATAGTGCTACTTTCATCCAATCACCGGTTCGAGCCCTAAGTCGTCATTTCCGCACAAATGGTTCTGACGCGCGCCACTACGCGCTGATGCGGTCGGCAGCGATGTGATGATTTCATTGAACGATTAAAATATTAAATCAACTGATATGGGCGGTTTGACACCTGCCAAAAATATCCTCGGCCATCTGTCTACGCGACCGGCAAATAAAAAATGGGTGCGAGGAAAGTGTTAGAGGGCCCCTTTAACAAGGTCATGTGCAAGCAACCACCTCACCAGTACCTACTAAGCAACTCTACTGCGCATATAAACTGCAAATAAACGTAATCGTTTACGCGTTCTGCGTATTTTGCAGGGCGGTCACAAAATAACGTAAAAACAACGCCTAAGCACGTTCTTATATATTACAACGTCACTTAATTTAAATGCAAACTAGCGGTCGCTACACACAACTTATTGCAAACCATTATTCTTCGTAAAATTGCCGTATTTTTCGAAGGGATACTCGCGTCACTAGTGTAAACAAAAAATTCCCGCGAATGTTTCTCTTTTACACTACACTGTAAGCAAAAATTAGCCGAGATGGGAGCTTTTACCAGCGTGTCAACCGAAAAAACTCCCATGCCCCAACCATTTACTCCGTCATAGCGGAGTGAATTCGGCACATGACATCATTTTACCACCATTGCTAAGTGACGGAGTATAAAAACGACATGACCTTATTATACTACCCACACGGAGTTTCAGTTCACGTGGTCCCAACCTCCACATGGGAGTTTTTAACAGCCGTCTTCGGTTGCGACGCTCTTGCGGCGGTGTGATGTGTGTGTGTGGCGCTCGCACGTCTGTTTAGTGCTTCCGTGTGATGCTCCAGTGCATTGGTTGGTTCGACGAATCGTCGGTGGGAGTTTTATCTGTGCGTGATCGCACGTGTGCTTAGTGCGTCCAAGTGAAGCACCACTTCGTTTTTTTTAAACGAGTCTTGAGTGCGCAGTGAGTTTGCAACGGCCGATCAGTGTTCTGTGTAAACGTGTCAAGGCTCTTTCCACTGGTGACCGCTCTGCTCCTCCAGCCAGAAGCCGAATGCCGCGCGTCGACCAGACCACCACAGTGATGCGTGAATCGGAAATATTTTGTTATAAAGTGGCTGGGGCACCACCACCCAGAGAGTGTTGACGTGGTTTTAGGCTTCCGAAATTGTCAAGATTTTATGCGGACAAACCAGGATTATCGGAAAGCAAACGTCGAGACTATCAACCGGAAGGAGAACGGACCAAAAGGATACCAAATTTACCCAGGTAGATCGAATATTAATAAAATTATGCAAGAAATTGTCCCGGACCACGCCTAGGCTTAGCTGGCTTCAGCAAAAGCTCCTACATAGATGTAAACATAAACTCCCATATAGGTACCCGCAAGAGCTCCGCGATGGATGTAAACAGATACTCCCATAGCTACCCGCAAAAGCTCCTCGATGGATGTAAATATAGATCCGGTCAAGCGGAGTAAATTTTTTACTCCGCATGACCAGAGTATATTAAACCCTTATCGGGGAATGCGCTAGAGGACAGGTCATTTACTCCCATCTCGGCTTATTTTTGTTTACAGTGTACCGACACTGGCCACTAAACTGCAACAGAGGCAAACATGAACCAATGCAACGTTCGGTCTCGTGTACCCCGAGCACTGATCGATAATAATTGAACGCTCCTCTTTATCTGTTTGCCCGGTGTCCCGGCACTATAGTTAGAATCCCATAGACGCGTTTCTTTCTTATGTTTTCCACGCGCGCTTCCCAGTCAGTAATTAGTCCTTACTGGCGCTGTAAGAATTGCTATGCTATTAGTCTTCATGTCTCAAAGGTCAGTGTTAGCCAAGAACGATAAAATATGCACGCTTCCCAAACCTTACCACTAGAACGAGAGGTTCCTTGTGCCATGCAATAACTTGTACAGAAACAATTCTCCTTGCCAATTAATTGCTGCAAAAGCCACAATTACCTCCACTGCAAGCGTTATTGCCGTTTTTCATTTTGAACTTAACAAAACAGTGAATACAGAAGAGCCAGCTACATCACGAGTTGAATATATATTGAAAAAATATTATGGCTGATCCCTCTGTCAAAGGAATCGGTATAACACGAAAGTGAAATGGGCCTTCGCATAAACAGGTGAATGTTAATTGTTGCATCGAGGTGAACTTGACCATTGCTATCAGTGTTTAGCTGGTACGGCACCGCTTGACGTGGTGAATTCACGTTCACACGTCGCCTCCATAACATCAAGGACCGGCTCTTTGTGGTTACTGAAGTATAATAACTGGGCACAGTCTATAGCAAATGCCGCGCGACAAAGGTATCAGTCACAGTTACTTGCACCACATTGGCCCCTCAACGTCGTTTCTGTGCTTGAGCGGCTAACACAGCGCTTCGCTTGTTCTCACCACGCTCGAAGAGCGGACCGCGGGGAAACGCCACCCACGAAGAATGGTGACCGGTGTCCTACCCCTGCGCTATCGGCGCACGAAGCTGTACGAACGAGGCTATGCGCGCGACTCTGCGCGCGTTCATCGAGGCGGACTTTGGAGCGTGCCTGGAATGGTGCCACCATCCAAGAGAGAAGAAGTAAAGCTGAAGTGATTCACTTTGCCTCTCCTGTATGGCGGCACCGTTCCAGGCAATGTGCGCCTGGATGCGCACGTGCTGAGCCGTACGAGACAAGAAGGTGCGTTCGTACAGCGTAGAGCATGTGCGGCGTTAGCGCAGTGGTAGCGCACCGGGCAAGTTGGTGGTAGCGCACCGGGCAAGTTGACCGGTGCTCTATCACTGCGCTGTCGGCGCACATACGCTCGAAGCTGCACGAACGCGGCTGTGTTCTTTCTTATCGTGCTTATTTCCGATGCCCGCACGGCTCCGCACGCGTGCATCGAGGCGGACTTTGGAACGCGCCTGGAATAGTGCTGTCATCCATGAGAGGCGAAGTAAAGCTTCGGGTGATTCCGTTTGCCTCTCCTATATGGCGGCACCGTTCCAGCAATTGTGTTGGATGCGCGCGCTGAGCCGGACGAGAGCGTCGTAGAACAAATATAAGGCGCGTTGCTACAGCTCCGAGCATTCACGACGTTATCGCAATGGTAGAACACAGGCCACCTCTCGTCGTGGAGCGAAGGGCTGTGAGTTCGATTCCCAGCGCATGAACAGATGTTTTTCTTAGTGCTTTTCTATCTTGTTCTTACATGTTTATTTTGCAGCATCATGCCCGTTTCGGTCGCGACTTATGGGGTCATGGTGGACCCTGGCCTAAAATACTTTCGTGTTAAAATATTACCGTGACGTTTACGTCAATGAACGAAGATTGCGCGTGAGCATGTGGCTGTGTGATGTGGTGTGGCAGTCATAGTGAGAGTAATATATGGCAGCCACGCCATTTTTATGTCGTCCTGCTGGATGATCGGTACATTTACCTGCCCAAAAATAGTGTTATGACACGGACATCAATTGACCTCTGGTGTTTAAGATCCCAGAACCATGATATAATTATGACAGGCGCCGTAGTGGACGCCTCCGTAAATTTCAACCAACTGGGGGTTCTTTAACGTATACACACACTGACATCGCACAGCACACGGGCCTCAACACTTCGTCTGTGGTATTATAACCTGTGGTATCAAGTGTGGTGGTCAATATTAAATGGAAGTTGTGAGGACGAAGGTTGTATTGATGGTCTATTTGGGTGACATTGCAAACGAGTACCAAGCTATTGAATGTCGCAGAGGAGTAGGAGAACGATGACAAACTGGACCAGCCAAGAAATGGAAAATTAAGTCGTCTAGGAGATACACGATAGTTGTAGAATGTTGTTCTGTAGCGCAAGATATGCTTTCACGCAGTGCATCAAGAAATCAGTGCTCATCGTCGGGCTGTCGATAACAGGTGCCCATTAAAACAGTTTTAATTAAAGGTTGCTGCGCATACGACCCAAACTACTTCAGCAGTGGAATTTGTGTTAACAAGAAAATAAATAAGGGAACTGTTTGTTGGAATTTCATGTGGCCAGCGCAATAACAAGCACAGGGCACAACGAGAAGCGACAAGGCACACGCTTCGAACTGTCATTTATCACAAAGAAGCATGAGTGTATAACTCACGCGCGTGATCATACCTACACACGATCTTGCAAGTTATCGCAAATGCAGTAGTGCAAGCAAAGTGGCAGTTTGAGAATGTTGGTATATCATCCTCAAGAAACGTAAAAACGCACGTAACACACGGACGAGAGGCACGAAAAATACTCAAACGCAGGCGCTACTTCAAAAAAAATTGTTCTTGCGATACCCGCGCTAATTATACACACCTCATCTGCCACATAAAATGAGCATAAGTCTGAAGTCACCAAAACTTGACACGAAACAAATAAATTTTTTTGGAAGGGAACTGACGGCCTGCTCACACAGATATCAATATCATCCATGTTTTCAATCTCTTCAGCCTCGATGACGTCCTTTGTTAGGTGATTTCCGTTCCAGCGCACTATTCTGCACGTGTTAAACAACGGCACACAGCCACATTCTTTACAATGGATTGCTCAAAAACCACCAGCCACGTTCTTGACATTATAAATGGGCTCACTTTAACGCTCATTAAGGCAACGGCCGGTTTGGCCAACATAGCTGCGACCACATGACAACGGTAGGTAATACACCAACGCATTTCACAAACCTCTTCTTTTTTGTGTGGTTATTGATTGATGATTGTTTGATTTCTGAAGTTTTACGTCTTAAAACCAGCTGTGATTATGAGAGACGCCGTAGTGGAGTGCTTCAGAAATTTTGACCGCCTTGGGTTCTTTAAAGGGCTACTCCGGTGATTTTTCATTGCCTACTGATCTCAAATCTTTCGTATATGTTCTCATTGCAGCAGTAATCTATGCCAAGCCAGGCGGTTGCAAGTCATTCAATTCTCCTGAAAATGAATACTAATATGTTTTTAGCGGATTACCACGCGAGCCTCCCTGTGTTCTCGACGTCGTAAACCTGCAAAGCTGCCTACCCGAGCAGACGGGCCGTCAAAAGCAAAACGGCTCAAATCGTCAAAAGCGCTCAGATCGTCGATGACAAGTTCAGAATAGCTTAATACATCGTTGGATGCCATCGCCAATTTCATTTTTTTTTTTTTGGCACCAGCTCCATATTTCTGAAGGCGGGGAGGTTGTGACGTCATCGCATACGCTGCATGAAGCGTCTGCCTGTCTCGGCTTCGTTTTGAATACATTGTTCATTCGGTTGTTTTAAATTATTTCTGAGTTTCCGAGCAAATTGAGTGACCCTAACTGATCCAGGGCTATCAGCACTATTGTAAAACAGCGATATGAGATTATGGTGGAAAAACCGCCGGAGTTTCCCTTTAACGTGCACTGACATCGCACAGTACACAGGCCTCAACATTTCGCCTACATCTAAATGCAGCCGCCGAGGCCGGGATTCGATCCCGCGACCCTCGGATCAGCAGCAGAGTATTAGAGCCACTAGACCACCGTGGCCGGGTTGTGCGGTTCTTTCCGTAGCCGCGTATCTATCTATCTATCTATCTATCTATCTATCTATCTATCTATCTATCTATCTATCTATCTATCTATCTATCTATCTATCTATCTATCTATCTATCAAGCCGCCTACGATTTTGTGCTCTCCTGGCCATTTCGATAATGGGATATTTACGAAAATTGGTATGCCACAACATGACTGCATGACGAACATAAATGACAGGTCATAACATGAAAATCATGACATGCATGTCATGAGCGACATGAATTACATGCCACGGTCTTGGTGCTGTCTTGGCCGTTTCGTTAATGGGATGCATACGAAAATTAGTATGGCACAACAAGACTGCATGACGATCATAAATGACAGGTCATAACATAAAAATCGTGACATGCATATCATGAGCGGCATGATTTACACACCACGCGTTTCGTTAATGGGATGCATACCATAATTGCTATGGCACAACACGATTGCATGACGAACGTAAATGACAGATCATAACGTTAGAATCATGACATGCGTGTATGAGCGGCATGGTTTACATGCCACAGTCATGGTGCTCTTGCAGCCGTTTCCTTAACTTCATATGTACCAAACTCGGTAGCGAAACAATGCAAATCCATTTTACGTTCCTGATGCGTGCTTCCCATTTCCTTGATTCCCACTGCACGTGGGATCTGCATTTTTTTTTAACTGCGGGAGACCTTGTGTACGTAAGGTAACACACTTATGCGACTCCCTCACTCAAACGGTTTGGATGGTTGTACCTTGAATCTACCTTTGTTCATGGGAAGATACTCCGCAGCTCCAAAAAAAGAAAAAGAAGGGGGGGGGGGGGTATATGTATAGGGTCTAGTACTGCCCCCCGCCTTAGTCACTTGTTTTTAGATCATGTTGTGAAGAAGCTGTCTGATGTATTAGTTGGAACAAATGTATTAAGAACTTTTAGACTTGATTTTGCGTTTTTGTTTGATTGTCGTACTGATCAGAGCGAATCTGAAGCGTACGCCTTGTCGCCAACGGTTCAAGATAGTTTGAAACCTCCTGATGTCATACACGAACTATCGCTGGAGGGACTCTTGCGTTGTTTTTTTTTTATCTACGCTTCTCGATAAGAGAAAAGCACACCTGCTGGCGTTACGAGCCACGTACAAATAAGGGCCTGCTCCCTTACCACTCGGCCCATTCAAAACATGTGAAGGGGGCAACAGCTAACCTATGCTTCAAGAATGTATTAAAGAAGCTCACATGCGTGTGAGCTTTGGTCAACAAAGAATGAGACTGACTGATGTTGACCATCCCTAGACTTTACTAGTTTCTGTAGCTGAGCGCATCTTGAGAAATTTTAAAATAAAGTTGGTATAAGATCGGCCAAACCATTTGAGCGAAGGATTCGCATAAGTTTGTTTGTATATATATATATATATATATATATATATATATATATATATATATATATATATATATATATATATATATATAAAACTGCCCAGCGGGAACGTGCATGTAGTCTTTTCAGCACCAAACATGCTGAAAAGACTGTGTGCAAGGTAAAGGCTCCAAACGCACACAGCAATCGTGGCTGCGTAAAGAACCACACAAAAATGTTTTGTGAAATGTGCTGAACTTGTTGCGTACTGCCTACCGTTGTCATGTGGTCGCAGCTAAGTTGGCGCAAGACTATACTGCTAGTACAGACCACAAAAAAGCTAAATAAACAACGAAGTTTAAGGCGGCTCCAGACGTGCAGATGACTCTCTGTAAGGAAGGAATTTCTTTATTCTGCAATGCATAAAGAATTTCTTCGTTCGTGATCAATCGCGCGAGGTTATATATTCACGTCTCTTCGTAATAACTGCCATGTGGAAGGTAGCACCTCGTGATGTCGCTTCTTTTTCTGTGATTGTGCTGGTCATATTAACATAGCAGGTCAACTATTCCGGTCTTGCCCTTTGCTTCTCTTTGTGGAACGCGGGAAACCTCCATGCTTCTTCTCACTGCGGTCGCCCCTCTGAGTGTTTGTTACCGTTGCGAAGTTATTCCCTACTCGTACGTATCTGGGTCTCGGTTGAAGCTGCGATATCGGTATCGCTGTCTTCCAAATAAACACTGAACGCGTCGCGCTTACCTTTAGCAAGTTGCAAATGTTCGTGCAAGGCGTGTTTGTGAGACGTTAACCGGAACCCTCCACTACGGCGTCTCTCATATCATAGCGTGGTTTTGGCCCGCAAAACCCCGTAAGTCAAAGCGCATGCGTTAGAGAGAGAGAGAGAGAGATGATGGGCGGAAGGCAGGGAGGTTAACCGGAAGAGAAAATATCCAGTTTGCTACCCTGCACTGGGGAAGGGGTGAAGGGAGACAGAAAGAGATGGAAAAAGAATAAAGAAAGAGAGAGGTCAAATCGCGCACACACACACAAGCACGGCATGCGTTAAAGAAGACAGCAATTGCTTCGCTGTGCGAGCATGTAGCTGCCAGATTGACGGCACAACTGTGTCAGTAGCGCGGTCATAAACGCAAGTGGCGTTATCAACGCAAAGCTTGCATGTCGCTCAATTGAAAGGGTATTTTCTTGGTCACAAAGTTATTTGGTAGAGAAACATCCCGTTATACACCATCACAATTATCGTGAAGTCGCGGCAACCTAAACGATTGAGGGTGGATCAAGGGGAGACGCGGTAATCACTCCCTTAACAGGCTGGCTTTCCGGTGTAAAACCGCAGCATCTCAATGGCAAAAAAAAAAGCGAATAAATACTTGTTAAAAAGACAACCTGCGCGACGTCAGTGCTGCCCTTGCCACTCGGAACGCGGGCGCCGACCAGCCTTTACGTGTTTACTATTTTGACTAAGCACTGCTCACCTGAATGTCCCAGGTTCGATCAGGACCGAGCGGTCGCATTTTAATAATAATAATAATAATAATAATAATAATAATAATAATAATAATAATAATAATAATAATAATAAGTGGGGTTTTGATTATGAGGCGCGCCCGTACTCGAGGCCTCCGGGGTAACTTCCACCACCTGTGGTTCGCTAACGTCCACCTAACTTCTAAGGAAACATTTTTTTTCTCTTTTTTTTTGCATTTCGTCCCCATCTTAACGCGGCCGCCGTGTCCGGGATTCGATCCTGCGACATCGAGCTTCGCACGCCAGCACCTATAGCCGCTGAAATACCAAGGCGAGCGGTCGTATTTTAGATGGAGGCGAACATTGTAGAGGCCTGTGTACCGCGCGTTATCAGTGCGCGTTAAAAGAGACCCCGAAAGGTCGAAATTTTTGGAACACTTCACTATGGCGTGCCGGCTATATCGTGGTTTTGGCACGTCAAACGCCATCAATTATTGCTATTATATTCGTCATATTCGCCATGCGGCTCGTTCTCCATGAAACGGCGTCGTCTTTACATCCTGTCAGTCGATCAAACAAGGAGCAGCTGTCATTGCGCTCAATATAATTTGCTCCAAAACGAAACGACTATTGTGTAAGCAAGGAGAGCGTTCCATAAGGCTTGTAAAGAAAAAAAAAACACTGCGGCTGCCCATAAAAAGTTTTTTTTTTACCTCGACTGTTACATACACTTAGAAAATCTAGAATAAAATTAAAATTATATAGTTTGACATTCTAACATCCCCGGTCCACATTACACATGGCGCCTCCGTGACCTTACGGAGTTCTTCATGGTCGAAACCACTTTCCACATTCCAGGAACCGCTTATGATTCCTCAACCTTCACACGAAAAACCGTGTACGAATCGCAGTGGGAAGCGTGAATAAAAGAATATCTGTGTCTTTAGAGAGATAAAGAGGCTTCTCCAATGGGCTGGCCATTTATCGGCTTAAGATTCTGGTAGCTACTCACAGGCCTAATATTCTGGAGCAAAACCAGTGCTAAGATAAAGAGCGCATATAGTTCTACAGAAAGCGACGTACGCCAGAAATCAATATGAAAAGACGAAAATGTCACGTGCCTTCTAGCGGCCTTAACGAGAACAGTCATTCGCACCTCCTGATTGTAGCAGTCCTTCGGCACTGACACATGTGTATACGGGCGCCACAAGGAATGCTCCACGGGCTCTTGTTCCCATACACGCGAGTACTTTTAGAGCGAGACTGTATACGGCTCGGATTACGTGCATACTTGACATCGATAAGCGCGTAGAACAGTGCAGAAAGCAAGACGAGAATATCGAGTACATCGCGAAAGAACAGGCACCGGAAGAGAGCACGAAGAAATCAAGGAAACAAACAGCGATGGCGAAAAAAAGAAGGAGAAAGGAAATGTGAAGCGCAACCAAGAACTTAAGAGATAGCGTCGGTGAGTCACAAATGAAAGAACAAAAAGAGCGTCGGTCAAAACAATGCCAGTGCGTGATAGGGCGCAGACTTCCCCTCTTACAGGCTAGAAGTATAGGAGCTCCACTGTATTCCGCATGTGTATGGCCAAAACAGCGGGGATGCGATGTGCTGAGCCTGCAGAAAGAAAAGCCCAAGCAAGGGATATAGCAGTGAAAAACGCTTCACCAGCATGAAAAAACTCCGCTCATCCGTCAAGTTAATGCAGGCCAAGAATTAAAGGATCAACGTGCACTTTGTGCATCACTGCTTTTAAAGCGCCGAAGATCGCATTGCCTTCTCCTCTCCATCTATAGCTCCCTGCCTTCTTTTTAAAGGATCGCTGAAAGCAATTCGGACCGTCAATCATGTTTGTCTCACCGCTGATGTCATTGTCCACTTGTTCTCTGCATAATCTTGCCAGAGAAATCCACATGGTCGCACACGCCGTAACGGTCTGCAGAGACGGGTGGAAGTTGCGTCGGTGATGTAACGCCGTGCTCCTTCCTCGCAAGAGGCTGCGCTGAAGACAACGCTTTCGCCATCGTCCAAGTGCATTTTTCGGTGCTCACAGGCAGTCGAGTGTCGAAAACTTTGCAGGTGCTGTTCCCCTCTTTCCTTTCTCGAAAGGCAAGGAAAGGTGCTCAAAACAAGCTAGACGAAACGACCCGCGTGGATCTTCCAGGGGGTCTGGGACGAGGTGATCTTTTTCTGTGGAAACGAGATACATTTGGGGACGAATCCTTTCCCGCTTTTAGATTCTTACGCTTGGCCGCATTTGCGTTTCTTTCATTTTTTTTTTATTCAGACCAGGCACCCGTGAGCGAGGAATGATATCCAGTGCCTGCGGCAGCTTCCCCAGCCTCGCGTTCCTGCCCCATATGTACGCTCGATGCGCTGTGACCCGCCTCGCCGCGTTATTATTCTCGCGCGTACTGCTTCGCTCGAGATATTGTCTCCACCAGAGTCGGCATCCGCCATATACGTCGGTGCGGAACATATTGAAAGCGAGAAGTCGGACGCGCTATCTGGTTTTTTACCTGAAACTTTTTTCCAAACTTAGTCGCGTACGTTAACGCATTGCTCGCAAAAACACGTCCGAAACCGCATACTTTGCTCGGATGGAGCGAAATCGACACAGAAAGCGTTTCTTTTCTTTTATTCTCCAGCGTATAGGAGTGTTGTTCGACGCGTTACGAACTCAGGTCCTCCTAGAACGTCAACGTTATAAATGGAGAGTACACGCTGCGCCACCCTGCTTAGGATATCCATGTCTGTGTGCAGTTAATAGTTGCTTATATCCACATACTGACCCTAGCTGAAAACCCCCAAAAGGGGCGTCTAACTGCTGGCTATTTAAAAAAAACTGGAAAAGAAGCTTTTTTTGTCTAGCAGTGAACAATACAGCGTCTTTCCCATATCCCTTGGCAAGCATACATTTATTTACACGATATAGGTGCAGCTTCTGCATATAGGACAGTGTTACTAATCGACCTTTGAAAATTTTTTATCGTCAGTCACTCCGCGCCTATTGTGCACAGAATAAAAGTTATTTCACTCATTCACTCGCCATTCAGCACGGACATAAGGCAGATGTAGATAGCACCAGATTAATCCAGTCGGATCAGATTAAAACTTTAGTGAGGGCACAGGTGAGAAATCTTCAAGAACTTCCTTTCGTATTAATTAAACCGAAAGGAAACTATAGGCTGCTTGATCTGATTTCCTATAAGCGCTGCTTTATAATACATTTTAATCTGTTTGCGCGTTCTTGCGTGGTGTGAGTCGAATAAAAATATGAATTCTGTAGCTACTCGCACATCGTTTGAATGGCCTTGTTAACTACATTGTGACGGTGAGCGCCTGTTGAGTGCTGGACGCTGCCTCATACATTTGAATGGTGGAGTATTTATTGCGCATGCATAAAATAATGATAATGAAAGAAATGCGATTTCAAACAACTTGAAGGTAAGCAACGGCCAGCGGGACTGAAACATTGAGATTACACTGCAATTAATTTCTATACAACGTTTTCCTCCGCAAAAGGCTCCGAAAGCATATGACTTTCATTGTCGCCAAAATCGGGTGCCGAAAGCTATAAATAAAAAATGGGAGAAAGAAAAATCAAATGAAAACGCCAGCAAAATTGAGTACTGATGGAGCAAAGAAAATTACGGTCGTGCTTATCTTGTCAAGGTTATGTCCCAGTTCTTCTCAGACACTGGGTATAGGCGAACAACTCGCGAACCAATCCCCCAGATCTGCCGGGCTACTTCGCCCTTCGGGTTCTTTCGATGGCGAAAGAATATTCGAGACGCGGCGAAAGGCGGCTTTAACCGCCATACCTAGAGGGGTTCCTCAAGTCGTATTCCACTGTAGGTGATGAAATTGGCAAGGATTTTGGGGTTTCACTAGAATGCACAAACGCCTCCTCGCTACATACACCCACTAAGCATACACCTGACCGTGACGATCCTTACTTTTCAAAGCTCTCCTTACTTGTCAAATCAAATCATATTCCAGCACCTTCCCCACCAGAATGTAAATGCCATGGCACGTTTACGGCGCTTTTGCTTGCGACACGTTTCACGACTGTTTCTCCTACGCAAGCCCGACCGGGTTCGTTTACTTTTCCACCGTCTGCAAGATGCGCAAACTGCGTGCGCAAGCCGAGAGATTGTATGCGTTGGCGAGACCACAGTAATGCGGCCATGCACCTTTTACGAAACAGCCTACCCCCAAATCGCCCACAAACATCCCGGTAGAGCGCCGGTTGCCGGAGAAAGAGTGCTACGACCAGCAAATGTGTCTCGGTGCGACGTGCTGGAGCTGTGAAACTGCAGACGCATGGAGACCATGCCAAGATGATACTGCGAGGGCCATTCCAATGGCCAGCCGATAATCACGTCCCATTTTGAACAGCGCCATAAACTTGCTTTGCGATTTTAAACTTGGGGAAGGAACAATACACGGTGAAGTAGTGATTCTTTCTCGTTGTGCGCTGCACCGCGCTTGCGTTTTGTTTCCTTCTAGGCCTCACCGATTTCAGAAGGAGTACGCAGAGATTTCAGTCTAGATTATATGGATGCTATGTGGCAGGTCGTGCGGTCCCACCCTACGCAAACTGCGGTCTTTCAAAATTTCCCATCCCGAGACGTTGGCTTTTTCAACAATTTCTGTACAAAGAATGACGCAGACTACTTGCAGAGGAGGTTACTCCGTCTAAAAAAATTTGCAAATTCAGGTGAAATGGAGAGCAAGCACAAACTTTCGTGCCCTTTCCGATGCCCACTTAATCTTTCGTTGGAATAGAAATCCATAGAAGCTGAATAGATTGGAGTTAGAGTAATTAAACACATAAGCTTCAGGGGCTCAAGTTATAGATCCTTTCACTTGGAAATATATATATTTTTTGACCGTTGGTTGCTCCCTTCGCAAATAATGTGCTCGCTGTTAAGAACTGTTTTGTAGCACGAATTTCTTTGTGTACCCCGAGCAAAGTAATTTTTCTAAGGTCGGCTCAGAAATTTGAACTAACTTAGATAACACAGACATCTAACCAAGACATCTAATGTACCAAGCAGTCGGAAAAATGCTTATATAATTCTAATCCACAAGATAGGTGACATAAAGGAGTTAAATAATTACAGACCAATCAGCCTACTATGAGTAATATACAAGCTATTTACGAAAGTAATTTCTGCTATGATAAGAGAAACACTCGACTTTCACCAACCAAGAGAACAAGCTAGTTTTAGGAAAGGCTACTCAACAATGAACCACAGCCATGCTATCAACCTAGTAATTGAGAAATACGCTAAATATAACAAACCTCTTTATATGGCGTTTATCGACTACGAGAAAGCATTTGACTCCATAGAAATACAAGTCGTTCTAGAAGCTCTACGTCGACAAGGGGTGCCTCACGTATACGTGCAAACCATAAATAACATCGACAAAGATTGCACAGCCATACTACTCCTACATGAGAGAATCAGAGAAATACCGATCAGGAGAGGCGTCAGACAAGGAGATACGATCTCCCCGATGCTATTCACAGCATGTTTAGAGGAAGTGTTTAGACGTCTAGACTGGGAAGAAAAGGGCATTCGAATAGACGGAGAATATCTAAACAATTTAAGATTTGCAGACGACATTGTGCTCTTTAGCAATGATGGTGGCGAACTACAAGAAATAGTTGACGACCTAAACCGGGAGAGTATTAAAACTGGACTAAAAATGAATAGGCAAAAGACCAAAGTTATACTCAATAGTCTAGCTAAGAAACAGGAATTTAGAATTAGCAATGAACCTTTAGAATGTGTGAACGAATACGCATACCTGGGGCAGATACTAACAGGGACGCCTACCCATGAAAACGAAATTCTCCGTAGAATAAGGATGGGCTGGAGCGCATTCGGAAGGCATTACGAAATCATGACTGGAAACTTGCCGCTGTCACTAATTCACTGGATTCTCCAGGTACTAACGTAAGGTGCAGAAACATTGAGGAATATGAAAAAACTAAAGATGCAGTTAAGGAGCACGAAACGTGCAATGAAGCGAACAATGATAGGTGTAATGCTAAGAGATAAAAAACGAGTGGAATGGATCAGGGAACAGGCAGGAGTAGCTGATATTATTATATCAATTAAAAAAAAATAAGTGGACCTGGGCAGGATATGACATGCTGAGGACAGATAACAGATGGACAGTAAGAGCAACGGAATGGATACCAAGAGAGGGAAAACGTAACAGAGGCAGGCAAAAGGTTAGATGGAGCGATGAAATTAAATAGTTTGCGGGCATAAAGTGGAATCAACTCGGTCAGGATAGGGTGGATTGGAAATCGTTGGGAGAAGCCTTCGTCCTGCAGTGGACCTAAATGATGATGATGATGATGATGATGATGATGATGATATAACACGGCCAGGGGACTTATCGTTTAGACCAAAATAAAAACAAAATATTTAATCTGTGTCAATTTTAATAAAACGGTTCCGAGTTATACCTTCCTTATTGGTCGTTTACTGCCATGCGCGTTCCTTTAACTGTGACCTACCGAAATGCGTATTTTCTCTGTGCTCAATTCGCCTTTTGTAGTGGGTAGCCTTCTTTTAACTGCCGCAGTCCGCGTCAAGTGGCAAGGAACCTTGTAGAGGCATAGGCCACTTGAAGAAGACGGCATGATTTGTTTTCCACCCACCATGCTCGTTTTAAACGTGGTCACGATGCTCTTTAAGCAATTGTGTAGGCTCACTGAAATGCTCTTGGTGGTGCATATTTTTTCTCTGGTCGGCGTATTAATGCTGTCGCGGTAACCCACTGCTGTTCGCGCCATATATGTTACAAACAATGCAAAATAGACGCTGCGGATAAAAAATAATTGGCACAGAAATGTTTCAAAACCCTTTCCCCATTGCCATTCCACGACTTGGAAAGCCTGACAGGTAAATGCATGTTTGTCCCTTTAACATGTGATAATTCCGTTCTTTATACCAACGGTGGCTCAAGCTCGTGTCCGCGAAAAATCAACTAACAATATAGAACCGATTACCATCGCTGCATCAAAGTTATGTTTGACTAGAGAAATCATTCAGTAACACATGACGGTAACTTAGCAGTTGCTTTTATATAACCTCTCTTTTCAAAATTTTTTAAACGTCGTAGAAATGCATAAACATAAAATAAGCTAGACCAGCTGCTTTAAAGCTACCTGTGCAGCGCCTGACTTGTTTATCTTCTCTATTAATAGAAGGTTTTCAAGATATTGACAGGGTTTCCTGCCTAGCCTTGTACACACACACACACACACACACACACACACACACACACTACTCAAGAAGAGACGGAGCGAGCGTCCGTCCTGTCCGCTTCGTCTCGTGTGTGTGTGTGTGTGTGCGTGTGCGTGTGTGTGTGTGTGTGTGTGTGTGTGTGTGCGCGCGAAGTCCAACTTTTCCAGATGCGAGACCAACCGGCGTAACAGTCTGTCCTACTCAAGTACGCACTTCAGAGGGGAGGAGGCTGTTGTAAAGTGCGAGCACCTTGCACACAAGACAGGAATTACATGACACATGATTCCGTCTTGGACCTTTATCAAACGCAGCGCATTGTTACTTAAAAGTAAACAAAAATGGAAGATGGATCAAATGTCACTTCCGAAATGGCATCAATATTTATTCGTTAATTTCTACGAACCCACAGAAGACTCGTTTCAATTCGTCAGCCAACATCTGCTGGATCTTGCCGGCGCCCTTCACTGGTTAGCCATTAAGACTTTAACCGACGACGCGTAACGGACGTCACCAAATGTTTAGGTGCCAGGAGAAGTTGTCGAATCAATAATGTACTTAAAAATTATTGCATATACGAGTCTCAAGATACGCTTTGTGTGTTACAATGGCAAAATTATATGTATATCTGGCACAGGGACACATATTCATTTCGCGGGCTTAAACTTCCGCCTGCAGGAGCGTATGCGCGTATATTTACTTTTTACCATAGAGTTTCCTACTAAAATACTAGAGGGAAAACTGGCGCTGCAACCGTGAAGATGCCATGGGAACGATGGGTATGACATGGATTTGTCTAGTCTTCTTGCCTGCGCCTTCAAACGTTCTGGTGGATTTGTTTATTTCTGTTTTTTAGCGTCGGTGACGCGAGTGACATTACTACACTTTTTCATTACATGACGAAGAGCGGCTGCAGTGTACGCTTTACCGATAGAGATCATCAGACTGTTGCATGTAAAGTCGTTTGCAATGATGAGGTGCCGTGCAGTCTGTTTCGCTGTTGTGTTTGGTAATGGATGGCTACACATATTATTTGCAGTGGTATTTTACCCAACTTTAAAACTATTTGCGCTGCGTCTCGCGAACCTTATCGACGCGATTTTGCTGCCCTTTTTTTTTCTTTGTATCAGTGCGCAAGAATCTGTAAGCAGTAGGGTCGCTTTCACGGCTGACATACATCCCTTGTGACAAGGCTGTCCGTATATCCTGTACTAGATCATTTCAATTCCGCTGTCCGATTAATTCAACGCTGACCGAATGCACCAAGCAGACGCACAGTTATCGTGCGCAGTAGGCACCCAGTGGGCGATAGGGAGACGCGCCTGCGGTCGACACTCAGAAAGTTAGCTCAAATCGAAGCTCAGGACGCAGTTTCCGACGTAATTTAACGGCACAGTTGTTTATCAAACATCACGCTTCTTTTTTTCCACAAAACCAACCACCAAGCGATAGGCGAGCATTGCGCTCCTACTACGGCCTCGCGCAAGGGCTTGACCCATGCATATAGTTTGTAAAAATACAGTGGAGCACTTGCCGTGCACTAAACGAAGCGAGCGAAAGCCCGTTTGTTATATTTAGAAGGCACATCTACATTTTACACACTTCAAAATGTCAGCACATCACTTACAAGAGCAAAAATCTTTAAGTTCAAACTCAAATATATCTGGAACTTAAACCCGTATGGACGCTGCTAAATCTGGGCACAAGCAGAGGAGACAACATTGCCATATCGCACAATATTGCTAAATTTCTGAGCGTTCAGTATTTTTTTAACCGCGAGAAAGCAGCTGGTATTTGCGCACGCACATAGTTATTCGAAAGTCTTCCGTTTTAGCGCAACATTTTATCGTAAACGACCTACTTTTTTGAAGCCGCAAAGCGATATGAAGCCAGCAGAATGAAGACTAGGCAAATCCAGTCTCATACCCATCATTCCCATGCTGGCTCAACCGCCTTGTTTGAAACTCCCATAGACACTAGCGCTAATTTTCCCTCTAGTATTTTAGTGGGAAACTCCTATGCTTTTTACTCACTGATTGCAACATCCACAATGTCCTGCGGCACGGGGGGAAGGAGCAGAACAATGCTCGCACAATCATCTAAAAGCAAGTATGATAAGCAAAAGCGACCAAGCAAGCAGCCGAATATATAGCCACACAGAAAGCAGGAGATAATTATAAATACACGACCAGCTTCGACTAAAAGCGTAGCCTGAACGCGAACAGAGTTAACCATTTTCGCACTTTTTGCGTATTATGATTCAGAGCCAAACGGGCCAATTATACGTATTTTTCAGCTTATAGAGGAACTGAGGTAAGTTTCATGTACTTCCGCAAACATAAATTAATAGAATCCTTTTTCTTATCCCCATAGTTCCGCGTTGAATTTTATACATTAGGCCTTATTACTGTGTTCAATTATTTAAGGTTGTTCTGGTACATTTGCGTTCCTTTATGCACGAGTGTCTTCTTTTTCTGAAAAAGAAACAAACATAACTGTTCTTTACGCACCAGTTACTCGCAATCCAGTGTACACTCCTATTTTTATGTGGATATTACAGTGAACGAGACAACTAAGATTTCCATTTGATCAAAGCAGTAAAATGACAAAGGTATTGCGTGGGCGCAGGCTCTCTATCCGTCTACTTATTTCGTTTTACTGGTGGCGTTTAACAGCCACCGAAAGATATTTCTCCTTATGCCACTGCCTCGAGACGCTGCTATATTTTTAATTTAGGTAAATAACTTGCCTGCCAAGAATATCTCTTGTATATGCTTACTGGCAGACGAGTGCGTCTTATATCTTAAAATAAACAGTAGTACTGATTCCATGCTTCTATCTACAAGTGACCTAAGCACGGTGCGTGAGTGAGCCACTGTGCATGAGCACAGTGGATAATGTTCGAGAGCAGCACGATAGCAGTTTGCAAAATGCCCCGTTGTTGCTGTTGTTGTTGTTGTTTGCCGCCGCCGCCGCTGCTGCCGCTGCCGCCACCGCCGCTGCCGCTGCTGCTGCCGCTGCCGCTGCTGCTGCTGCTGCTGCTGCTGCTGCTGCTGCTGCTGCTGCTGCTGCTGCTGCTGCTGCTGCTCATATTTAAAACAAGGACTTCACATGGCGTATCGTGGAGGGAACATTTCACCCCGCCAATTCTGAAAGTGCTCGACAACTGTGCGTATTATACTTTGGGTCTCCAGCCATTTATCATACAGTTAGCTAATTAAACACAATTAATTTATTCATTAAGCATAATATAGAAGATAGCCTCAGCAACTATAACCTAATGCGAATGCTATACCCCGTTCTGTTCCATTCGCGTCCGACGCAGCTTTCATTTTTAGTCTTTCCTCAAGTTGCGTGGGACATGCAGTACATTTATGCACAATTACCCCTCCCCTCTTTGATATACTGTGTATCCTCGTAAATAAATAAATAAATAAATAAATAAATAAATAAATAAATAAATATAGGTAGCACCTACAATATGAATTTAGAGTGCCTTTGGAAAAATAGATTATTAGATAAGGGGACACGAATTCGTCTGGCAGGAAGACGAAGAGAAGAACTTTTGTCTGCCCCAGTGACGTTTCCTGTTGGACGACTTCTTCATCCTTATCTGCATTCTTTTAACGTATCTGGCGCACAAACACCCAATGTCATCAATAAAACTTAAACAGTGGGAGTGTAAGCGACTCCATAGTTTACGTAAGTATTAGAGGTAATTTAGTTTCGCTGTCGCGAATCCAAGTGTGAAAAAAATATTTCGGGCAATGCAATGCTTCGAGCCTCGCATCGCGTCTCGTATCGATGCGCCTGCTTATTATTTCGGCTCGGAACTCTGCATCGCTATGTGCTCAGCCTAGTGTTTTTCTCGTTTGCCTCCACTTCGGTGCACTATATTCATTCTGTGGAAGGTCCGCGGAAGACGCGTTTGGGCGCAGGCTTGTCAGAAGACATTTATCTCCGCTAAAGGAATTACTACTGCGTATCATCCACACCGAACAAAGTTAAAGAAAATACCTGCGCGTGCCTGCACACGGTCCTTTTTGCAATTTCTTGCATTGCGCCGACAGTTTTTAAACATCCACGAAGGGGCAGAGGAGCAAACGACCCTGTTAAGGCCAACCGACCCGTCGCTTATTGAATTCGCCCGTGCCACTGAAAAGACAGCTGGCACCTATATCTGCCGAGTGTTAACAAGCGTGAAAAATATAAAATAAAACGCGGCGTCACCTTCTCCTCAGACCCCACCAAACAGCTGCGCGTGTGTACACAAGCCGCTGATAGAGAAGTCTAAGAAAAAAAAAAAAATTCAAGTAGCCCTTCTCGCGACAATCGATCGCACCTGACGCGAAAGAAACTTGGGGTTCGTAACACGCATCCCCGACGCCGGTCGGCGTGCTCGGATCGTGACGACACGGCAGACTGTGGCTTGTGCAGGCAGGCGCACACTCTGGTCCCGAAAACGAGCAGGGCGCAGGAATGCAGTCCGTAACTTCGTGCACACACACACACACACACACACACACACACACACACACACACACACACACACACACACACACACACACACACACACACACACACACACACACACCTTACTTCTCGCTGCTGTAAACTCTGAGCGTTTTCTGAAAGTCAGTTTCGTCATTTGAAGCTGACTTTTGAGCACGAAATGTAGTCTAGGGTGCGACACGGTGTGAGCATCAGATCGCGTAAGTGGTGTAGGGGGACATGGTTCAAGGAATTTCCTCATACGATTAAGCCGTATTTAGTTTGAATGTTTAGTAGTGACATTTCTATGGCACTATCGTAAAGCTGGTGCAAATGCGCATTTAGCAGGAAATAAACTGAAATACGACACCACAACGAGCAGAGCCCCAAACTAAATACGTTCACACGAAAGGTGTACGCACACATATACGCCAGTGACTCCCAAGACGGAACATGAAATATAAATGTAGTTACAAAATTAAGCTAGCCAGTGAAAATGCATGCGAGCAGCGCGAACAAACGGAAAATAATCAGCCAATACTTATGCGAACATACTTACCGCAATATCTCATTTTGAGGAGTCGGTACGCTAACCAGTGGTGCCATGGGGTTCCCGAACAAGATGAAGCAACAATTCCTGACATCTTCTTTGATGTCTTCGTTAATTAGCCGTTACATCCGTTACACAGTGCGTCCGTTACACAATCCGTTACACAGTGTGTCCATAAAGTGACCGTTAAACTAATTGTCACTGGCTGAACAAAAGCAAACACCTAGCTTCAAGTTACGCCGTACTGAACATGAAATGGTTCAAAACAGCAAATGGAGTTCAATAACGGTATTTACTGTCAGCAATTCAGTGGTCTCATGGTTACGCTGTCAAGTGCGAGGTCGTGGGATGAAATGAAATCGTGCTCGCATATCGGTGAGAGTTGAGCACGAATGCGCGTTTGTACGGTGCAGTAGGTACTTGTTAAATAAACCCCCAAATAATTTATAATTATTTCCGTGTCCAGCATACGGCGTGTCTCATTCATATCACAGAATAAAAATTTTTTTTTTATCGCACTCTAACGTAAACTTCCCGCGTTTTTATACGCTTCCAACGCAACTTGTAAGTTATTTCTGCTATTGTGTTTTCCGCAATAACCATTTGCCCGACAAATCTGAAGAGTACAGTGATGTACACATTACTCTAAACCACCAACAAAGTTTCTCCTCTCGCACTTCTACAGTCGTTCACATCCGGTCACTGAGTTCACATCTGGCTGGAGGCAGATCTACTCGTGCTTGTCTTGGCTTGGCTCTGGGTGCTTTCATTCATTGGCTTACTTCAGAAGGTGTGACATAAGAAAGCACTCACAGGAATTGTATTACGATATGAACTGTTCAAACTAAGCGCAAATAATTGTGCCCTACACCTAAGGAAGACGTCGGGTTTTTATTGGTGCATGACATGTAGAATACTTCAACTACGGCGATCAAGAACTTGGGCACATCGCCGGAATTTTGTGCACGGCAGCGTAGTTTTTAAAAGACGAAAGCTGAGACCGCGCGTGCGCGATTTTGCGCGCGACCACGACGAGCAACGCGGTATGTGACGAAATTGGCGACGGGTCGCTTGGACAATCGCTCGGTTTATGGACATCTAGAAACGGCCGCTCGTCGCCCGGAAGTCGCACGGGCGACAGCCAATCAAAAGCAGCCAGTACAAGTTGTACGTGAGTCACACACTGCCTGTTCGCAGTCAAGCGCGCTTGCAAACAACTCTCAACCGTTAACGATCATCGAAAGAAAACAAACCTAGTACAATACGGCCAAACCTATTTAATGTTACTTTGTACGGCTGAACAGTTGACTTTAAATTATTACTGCGTGCATCCACCCTGTTTTGGTACACAGTAGCTGAGAACACCGGGGAGCCGTCGCTTGATACATCGCTCGAGCCGTTGCTTGCATGAGACTTGATTTTTCAGGCGACGAGCAGTGCGACGGGAACGTCGGTTGCGTCGCTCGTCGCGATTACGCACGAAGATACGAGCCGTTTCTGCTTAAACGCGAAAAAATTTATCTGTGTGGCTCTGTCTGTCATTCGATTCAATCAACCGGCCGACCAAAACAAAGCGAACCCTGGTGGCACGGTGTCATATACGTCAACATTATACAGCTAGGAGGAAGCCTCAGGCCTAGTTGAGGCAAAATATTGGTGCACGACATGACGCACAGCGTTAATTTAATTAATAATACAAAATAGACTGATTTTTACGTTAGTGAATGAAAAATCAACGCGTTAGAGATGGTGTAGACGAGACGCTACGTGTTAAACACAACCCGACAGAAGCCGCGGCTCTGTAGCCGGCTTTAAGCCAAGCAATAAAAGGTTCCAACAGTTGACGCGAGCACACGGCAAACGCAGGAAAAGTGAATTGAATTAAGTAAAACCTTCATTGCTCCACCATGGGATGAGTGAGAGCGGAAATCGTGAAGGATGGAAGGGGGGAGAAGAGCGTGTTACGTGTCAGGGGCGGCAAAAGGGGGCGGGGGGGGACTCTTTAGACGTCATTTGCAGCGAAGCAAGCAGATATGCGGCCATTTTTTCCCCCATTATTTAGTTCGCATCCACAAGCTACGTGGTAGCAGGAAAAGTTTCGCTACAAAACTGCAGAGAAGTTAGTACTTTAGCATAATAGGCTACCGATTATCTCTGGCTTTAGTTTAAAACCACTTTACAAAAAGCCACGCAGCCGCTCTGCCACCATGGTGGTTTAACTGAAACTTATTAGCCCGTGTTCTTTCTTTTTTTTTCATAAACGAACAGAGGCGTTGTTTATGAATGCGCATGGCTGCATTACGAACACTGGAGTGCCATGCAATAGCAACTAATGTGTGGATCATGCTTAATATCCCCCGAACAGTATCCGAAGTTAGAATTTGAAAACGCACCCAGCAAGTGCGATAACATTTCGGTACCATGACAATATTGTCGGATTTGGTTTCTATTGTCTGTATCAAAATCCATCGTGATAGCCTTAGCGGTATGGGACTGCTAGAGTCGAGGGCGCGGGTTCAAATTTCGGCCACGGCGGAACATTTAAATTAGAACCAAATGCAAGAGAAAAAACGAAGATAAAGGAAACACCATATACTTTAATTTACGGGCACGGTACAAGACTCCGGGTGGTCAAAATTGATCTCAAGCCCACCACGGTGCGCCTCGCAACCGTGGCTTTGACACGTAAAGTCCCAGCTATTGTTTCTCTCATCAAATGATATTATGTGCTCGCGAGATTTCCAACATTCAGGAGTACGCATTCAGCAATAACAGACATCCCGAGGAACACTTTTGCAGGACGAGGATAGGAATGGTGAAATGAATGCCCGAGGGGGAGCAGTGCAAGTTGCACAACCGTACCAAACGTTGTGATCTGGAACGAACGATATTATACCGCTTACAACGGTACATACGAGTGTTACCCTCCAGCAAGAACACGCGCTCGTCTTGCCGTGCAATCCTTGCTATAATTCAGTGACCGGAATCTGCAATTAGTTGAGGTTCAAATCCTGAAACACCGGCAGACACTCGGTTGTCCCGTCGATGGATCTATTTTGGTCATGGCGAGGGATTACCCTGCCTCACGATCATCCTACGCAATTGATTCGACGGACGCTAATTGCGCGCCTTTTTGTGTCGACAACCACCGCCATCGTAAGCTATTGCAAAACCCCCGTTCTTGTGCCTCATTAGTCTTCTCAGTATCGTAATCCTCCTCGTATTGCGATATAGAGGTACTGCTACGAAAGATTAATGTAGAAGAACTGTTCCTAAACTGCGACAGAATAGTTTTATTATTATTATAGAGCGTTGCTACGGACAGAGAAATTCCCCAAACGTACCACCTAATAATAGAAAGCATCCTGCGTTCAGAAAGCTGAAATAAAGTTGTATGATTAATAGCAACCATGTCAGTGTACCGCTTCCCTTTTTTTTCTTTGTTTTCTTCCCTGCCAAGTACAAATGTTTGCGCAGCACAAGTTTTGAGCAAATTGAACTTCTAAATGTTCCTTTTCCCAAACATTTTGTAAATCACGACTTGCTGATCCAGCTCCCTTTATATTAAGTGAAAAGTGAAACTTTTTATTTGAGCAAGTGTGACAGCGAGAACATCGGGTCTCTTGTGTCTCGCAAGGATGAAGAGAAAGAATATTTAAAAACAAAAACGCTTATATTTCTTGCACTTGCTTTCCATTAGTGCTGTCAGCCAAAGCTAAACTAATGCTGACCAGGCTCCATTCTGACGGATGCTTTACTAAAGTAATACTCGGCGAATTCCCGCTTCAAGAGATTCTCTACTAAAATGACAGTATGGAATGTTCGGCGGTATACGAAAAATAATTATCGCTCCATTATCGGATGCATAATATGTACAATACTGTGCGTACTACATCCTGAAAATCAATGTTACTCTTTTTACATTGCCTTCTCCTTATGATCGAGCGAGCCACTGTACTCGGTCATATGCCTCGTGTTAAAGGTTCACGTGATTATTCATAAGATTTTAATGCTAGCACGCGACGACCTTCAAGACGCACGCGCGCTTATGCCTCCATGTCTGCTTGGCGAACACGGTCATTGTAAGGATTATCTTGTGTTTACGGTCGATTAGCTTCACGCACAGTTGAGTCGGCGGACGACGTGGACAGCGCAGTAATTCTAGATATCGCTACACCGCGCGTGCCGGGGGTCCACAGATATTAACGTTTGCATATACCTACTGGAACAGCCAAACAGCCTTGGTGCACGTACGTACTACGCTTTAGCACTAAGACAGTGAAGCTACTGTGAATCGGCCTCGCTACGCTTGTTTCACATGCAACACACATACACAGGTACGTAGATGTCGAGTGTCAGCTACAGAAAAATTTAGGCCCTACATGTTGCTAAGCTTCTGGTACATATTCAAGCACCGTGCACATTCTGGTTCCAGATACGACCGTCACTTGATATGAGTCTGCATAAATGGCTTTATACCTTTCATGTGTCATTTTCAAGAAAACTTGTTCTACTCGCCGTCGTTCGCAGGCAGCTAAGTCCCTGCAAGCCGCACACCATAGACCATATTGCTGATCTCTATAGTGAAGATACATCCGCGTCGTCGCGAAATGTATCTCTCCGGCATGCGTTTTGTACGGGACACCTCTCCGGAAGCGTGAATTTCGTTCTGACTTCGTAGCATGAGACGCCCATCACGTTCAGCATGAATGGTTCGGGGCTGCCCTGAACATCTCGCATCAGCTGCCGCGTATCGCCGGTTATAGGTACTGGAACGTGGCGGCCGGTTCCGTGGTAGCAGCATTCTTACCAACTGATTGAATGCGGACGACCCCCGATGCCGCAATATATCAGCGTCACTAGACGTGCGGATGGTGACAGATTGGGGGCGTGCGGAAAGACCAGCGTATAACATTATTTCCTTTTGGTAAATAAGAACTCGCATAAAACGAAATGCCTGAGATCGTGGCTCGTCACCTCGTATCTAGT
Source organism: Hyalomma asiaticum (assembly GCA_013339685.2). Taxonomy (NCBI): domain Eukaryota; kingdom Metazoa; phylum Arthropoda; class Arachnida; order Ixodida; family Ixodidae; genus Hyalomma; species Hyalomma asiaticum. The sequence goes on along the minus strand of CM023481.1, from coordinate 345,951,144 downwards.
TGCATACTTGCTAGCTCTGTGAAAGAGCTTCTGTCGCAGTAACATCTAATACCTCCTAGTGCATGATTTACGATGGCTCGCCCATCGTGCGTAGGTGTACGTTCAACTTTCGCCTAGGAAGCGCAGGATGGAAGCACACGGGGTGCCTAACTTCATACACAGGTTTTCCTCCTGAACATCGGCCCGCGTAAGTATCGTATTTATGAGATCATTCAACCTTATGAAGTACACTATTTTTTAATGAAATGTTTATTTTTCTTAGACGTGGCAAGCTTCATTTTATTAAAAGAATGTCCAAAGGCTTTTCTGAAGGAATCTGTAACAAACTATGAAGGATCGTGTATGTGGGTCTCATTTAGTAAAAAATTGGCACATGTGCCGGGACAAAGACAAAACAGCAAAAGCGCGGACGCAGGATCACCATTTTATCTCTTCATATGGTTTCCCACGCTGCACAAACACATTGCTGTCAACATATCGAAAACATGATAAGACTTACATGGCTATAATAAATGAATATATAATACACATGTTGCTTTGAAGCGCCCTTTGCGAAATTATCAAACGTCTGAGATGTCGTTAGCCTGAGTGAGATTAGAACTTGTGATAGTGTTACAGTGTTGTTGGCTACTGCGTCATCCTTTACTACAGAGGTTCTCCATACAAAAGAGAATTTAAGATAGGATTCGTAACGCATATAGGACATATATAGGCGACATTTGGGAATGCTGCAACAATAGTGAGCACTCGCTGCACACAAACACACAGAGATTATATATATATATATATATATATATATATATATATATATATATATATATATATAGTGAGCACTTTTAACGTACTTCATCGTTCTCATCTGTACATAACCATCATCATCCCTGTTCTTCTTCGTGCTTTGATGCTGGCAGTTTATATATATATATATATATATATATATATATATATATATATATATATATATATAACCTGTGTGTGTGTTCACTAATTGAAAAGGACTTTGTGGTTCAGCAGTGAAACTGGCAACGATAAACTAACCTTGAATATTATTCACGCTTTTCGATTCACTCGAAGTGAGACAAGGGAGCGATAGTGACCAAGACTTGCATTCTAAGTAAACGCCTCATTCACTTAACCATTATACTTGGAGTTCAACCGTTTATGCTTATCATGTGGTTATAGAAGCTCGCGATGTCTGCTTTTTGCATGCGCGCGCTCCTGTTCCATACTGCGTAACGGACTCCATTTCAACCAATGACTACAATGTGCAAGGCTAACTGGATTCCACATTGGGTACGCGAGTAGCTCCCTGGTTTTCCTGCGCGATAACAACTGTTGCAGCTCCTGAGAGAAACATATTAGGTAGGCCGAGACATGTCTCAAGTGCTTCGGCTTGTTCGCTCCATAGTGCAGGGGCACGGGTATTCTTGCATGTGTTGGACAAAACAAGGAAGCTGTGTAGGAGAAATTTCAGAAAAAGGAGCTTCATGTAGCTGCAGCATTCAGTGGTCGGATGGATTTCGCAAAACTTCAGCCAGACGATTTCTCCGCTCACCCTTCGAAGTCGCCTACGACTACAGCCGACTGAGTTGGCTGCTTTAGCATTTATTACAACGTATTGACAAAACTATCTCGTTTGTTCATGGCCAAAACGGAACGTCGGAGCATAAAATTGCCTTTAGCGTTTTCTTCGGTGGCACCCTTCGGTGGCACGTGAAGAAGACTTTTTGTGCGCATATTAAATCTTTAGAAGTATATAGCTGCCTCAGTGACGTTTTCTGCTCCTAGTTGGCGTCATACGTACTACATGAATGCAGTGCTCACCCTCCCACTGTTACTTTCTTCCGCTTCGCCCGATCCATCTATAGCTCCATGTACTGTGTGTATAGCTTCCCAGATACTCGTTCTGGCTGACCACCTATCTGTCTGACCACCTTCCTCTACCTTGCTCCTCTGTTTGTCCTTATTACTTACTACAGGGTGACTGACATACTCTCACCATATATATATATAGTTGCAGTCATGGTGGTGAATAGGCCGGAGGCGTGAGACAGAGATGAGTAGTAGACCCTCGGAATTGGCAACAAAAATGCGGAAAGCGTTGTGGGAATGTTGACATCCCCTGATGAGTTTCTATCGCGTGGCGCTCGCGTTTCCTCAAAGCTTCTCTAAGGTGGCTTTCCCGCGGGGCACGAGACGTGACGTCATCGTCATGCGCACCGCTGCGCTGGGTATGGCACTGGTGTTCCCGCTGTAGCGCTACCTGGCAGCGAGGATTCGCGGGCCCACGGACAGGGAACGATCCTTGCCCTCTTGGCCTTGGGACGTCGTCGCGCGTGGTCGACGCTCGTGCGCGCGGTGGCGATGAGCTCCGCTCGGACGAACCCGCGGATGTCTCTCCCGATAGCCGATTGAGCCTCTGTTCGCGCGACTTATCTCGCGAGCAATATAGGCTTACGGTTCCAGCATGGGCGAAAACTACTTCGCTCGGTATCCTGCTGCGGTGAGTCGAATGTCAGCGATTACGCGTGGGGTATTGCATTAGCATGCCTGGTTTGTATAGTTCGGCTAGCGTGCTTACTATGTGTAGAAGGTGCAAATAAAATGCCCTGCTGTTGGTTTGCACTGCGGTGAACTGTGTCCTGTGTTCCTAGAGCGTGGGAGAACCCCCGTCGCCACCCCACAGCATCAGGAAGGCCGGTGAAGCCTTCCTGATGAAGGCCCGCATTTTTGTTGCCAATTCCGAGGGTCTACTCCTCTGCCATCGCTACTCATTTATATATATATATATATATATATATATATATATATATATATATATATATATATATATATATATATATATATATATATTATCAGAAAGTCACAGTGACTTATTCTGACGTTCCGGCTGGAGGCCAGCCTTTTTCAAAGATCTTTGAAAAGGCTGGCAGAATAAATCCTATGTTTGTCACTGTCTTTCTGATAGTATATGTATCTCGATAGCCAGGAAGGACTTTATATATATATATATATATATATATATATATATATATATATATATATATATATATATATATATTGAGAAGTATACGTATTGTGTTCCGTTTACTGCTGAGTCGGCATCTTCATTCTCGGCCATAAAGTAAGCACACGCGCGCGCGCATCTTCTTTGAATGGAGGGAAATGAGCGCGTCCCATAAGCTCTACGCTTGAACAATAGCGCAGTCCACGCCGTCCATCGGCGTCGGCCACGGCCGACTGCGTGAAAGGCGACCGTTTCAACGCCGCCCACCGCGCACAATGGCCGTTATTAAGTCGGCGTGAACTTTTCTTCTACGCTGGCTCCGGCGATTTCGGCCGACGCGACAGAGCAGCCGCCCGATAAGACCCCGATTCCAGCCGGCCGCGCTTGCGATTGTTTCTTTTTACGGCTTTAAGTATGACTGCGTGGCCCTTTTGTGTGCGCTCCTTTGAATGCGCGGCAGGCAACCCGAGACGGTCCCATTGTCCCCGATTAGAAGAAAACGAAGGAAAAACTCTCTTTCCGCTTCAGAGGACGCAAACCGCGAGCCGGAACCTTTGCACTTCCTCCGGATTTCCTCAAAAGAGCGGCTTAATTTGCACGAGACGCTGCTATCATCACCGGGTGTCTCATTAGAGTGGCACACTATAATACTATGTCACTGTGCGCCCGGTCTTGAGGTTCATGCGAACTGCGTCGCCTTTGTGCTAATTGTTCCTATTAAATGCCAGGCTTCGCGAGAAAATGCTTGTTCTCACTGACGCGCTGTGTAAGATATTGTATAGCCTTAAAACGGGTCATTTCGACGTTAACACGGCAGCTTCTCGGCGTCAAAGTTAGATGCTAGCGAACGTTCATTAATGTTTTTATAGGAACCCCAAAGGTTGATAACACCCTTGGTGCGCTGCGATGGTAACCAAGTTATACTGGTACAACCGATCTTTGATTAAAATGTGGTAACTTGTGCGTCACAATTAAGTGTAAACTACGAAGCTGAAAATAGTGAGGCTGGAACACAATGAAGCGGCAGCTTAGAGGTCCCAAATGGCTAATATGGTGAACCAATAGGAGAATAGTCACAGCGACGCTAACTCAATACAGATACCCTAATGCATAGAGCTGCACAGCAGGATATCCTTCTTCCGCCTTGCAGAAAATACGCGAAGTGCGTTGACGTGTTTGCCGATACCATTTTTTTTTTCTACCAGGCGAACTCGTGATCTGGCAAATAATATTGATTTCGAGGAGGCGAGTCTGAAATTTCTTCTGACGAGTGCCCCTCTTTTTTTTTTTTTTAGTTTCTCCGTCTGCATAAACATTTAACTAGTGAAACGCAGGTTCGTTACGGCAAAATATATAAGTAAACTTAAATGAACATGCATGGAGACAAAAAACCGCAGCTTATACAGATGTAGCAGTATCGCTGTAACTAAGTAAACCGCTTAACCAGTGGTAAAGTAATCGCTAAAATGGTGAAGTTGAGCACCGCTTGTCATGCTCCATTATTCCCTGAACATGTGGCTATATTTAGAAACATCTAGAAGAGGCGAAACAATCCTCCTGAGTATACAACGTCAGCGCGCAAAGAGAAATTCCCCTGCGGCAGCACACGTAATCAGCGTATGTTTCAGTCCGCGAAAGGCAGCCTTGTGCCATTCACCCAAGTCTTGGCATTCTCCGCTTCCTACTACAATGAGCACAACGGACCGTATGCTTTGGTGAGTGCGTACATTCCTATCATGCGTCTCCCCGCTTGCGTGGTCGCTGACCGCGTAAAAGTACGGCACAATGAGAAGCTTTTCGACCGGTTCACTCTTTTGGTCACGCAGGACCGTTATATTGGGAACGCGGAGGAGTGAAAGTGATTCACGGCATTCGCCTTTTACACTTTCTGGGTGTCTGAAGCACAGGAGATCACAGAGCGCTCCAGTGCCCGACAGTATCACCAGACCACTACGGTTTCTGATATGACTATTGATTGGGGACGACGTAAAAATACCTTAAACAAGTGTATAGGAGAAGCGGCACAGGGAAGTGGTTTAAAGGGAAGGGGAGGGGGGAGCTGCTTATTTATTCACTTATTTTTTCATTAGAACCGCATCTTGTAGGAAAGGGGATACTATCCTCGCAGGCACATTTTTCCCTTCAGTGCCAAAAATTGCCTCCTTGCGCCGTGTTCCTAATCGCCAGAAGCCACATACCACTAAACAGCAGTGCAGATTCAATTTCCAGCCGAACGCTTGTTTCTCTTATATATTCCACATATTTAGACAGTACAATATAAACGTCGCACGTATTACACGTAAACGCAAAATATTTATTTATATGCCCCGCGGAAACCAGAGAGGTGCCACGTTACGAATATCCCCACTAGAATAAACGTACTTTACCATAGCGATTCACACAAGGACCGTATATTTTCTACAGGAGTGCGGCGTAAAAGCTAGGTAGTTTGGTGCACCGAGAGGTTCTAGCTCGCTTTGCAGCTCTTTTCACAGATTTCTTGATGATGCACTCTAAATTCAGAAGCGACGTCGTTTAATTATGCATCTGGACAGAGGCTGCCATAATGTGCCCCGAGTCATTTGGCTGCCCATGAACTTATTCACCCGACACAGGTCACTAAAAGGAGGCATCGCAGAAAGAACCGATGCAGATACGGACAAAAATAAAAATAAAAAAAACAAGATGATTGTCCGACGTGATCTACAGCGTCCTCTAGCAGCCCAAAATATTTTTTTCCTGTTTTATGGCCAATGGAATCTATATTCTTAATAAGTAATAAATATTCATTTGGCAGCATCAACGAAAAGCTTAAAGTGGAAATGTAGGCAATGGGTAAAAGCATCAATTAAGCATCATTGCACGAGTGCAAAAAAATTTTTTTTTTTCAGCTCCACTGGCATCAAACCCGGGGAGGTGCGAATCACGCAGTGATGGACCGGTGTGGAACACGTCAATCGCTGCTAATGGGCAATGAAAGACACAAGACTTCTTTTTCTTTTTTTTTGTTTCGACCATATACAGAGGCTAGGGCCAGCTTGTATGCGCTGCCGAGCTGCCGCTGCTTGCTGGGCACGTACAGCTTTATGGGCCCTGCGTCAGTGTTGTCTCTCGCGGGCGAGAGCGCGTTCGCGCTCGTTGCGATCTGCCTGTTCAGCGTTCACCGTCGAAAGAACGTCAAGAACGTTTAAGGCCGGTCCTCACTAGCGGCAAAAACGCGCGCGTTGCTGCCGCGAGCGGCGAGATTCGTGAAAAGCGGCAGCAACGCGCGGCAGATGCTCGATTGGGTAGAGACCCATTCTTTTGCGGCCGCCGCGAAACAAGCACCAATCAGAAGCGAGCCGCGGTGGCGTGCCGACGGTGATGGATGGATGGACATTAGGAACGTCCCCTTTATAACGGGGCGGTAGCCGGGCCACCAAGCTCTAGCTTTATTTCTTTTTCCTCTACAAACATTTCTTTTCCCGAATGACACATATTTTCACAACTAATTTTTCTCCTCGCCTACCTATTTTATCTATTATCGTTCCGCTGTGATGTAACAATCTTACCCGAACTACCTTGCGCTTCTGTTTGCTCCATACTTTTGCGCCACCAATGCTCTAAGCGCCTTTTACTTATCTCTATCGCCGACATGTTCAGCTTTCCCGTATTACTCCTGAAACCCATGGCCTCCTGTAGGGTAGTGTCCACAGCTACACCTGAGTGGACATTTGTACATTCAATCAAAATATGGTCTGTCGTTTCCCTAGCTTTTTCACAGCACGTACATGTATCCCCTTCTTTATTGAATTTCGCTCTGTAACTTCGGGTTCTCAGGCAACCGGACCTTGCTTCAAACAGTAAAGCGCTTCCCTTTGAATTATCGTAAAATTTTTCCCTCTTGATTTCGTCTTTCCCTTTTCTGTAGTTGTTCGATGCCGGCTTCTTCTCCATTCCTGCTATCCAATCCGACTTCTCCGCCGCTCTGACCATGCTCTTAACGCTCTTTTTAGTCCCATCCGTTTCGCTACTAGCTGTATACTTACTGGTAAGCCTCCTAGTTCTCTTCCTCCACTGTGAGTCAACGTTCTTCCTATAAAACTACCTGAATACTTTCGCTGCCCATCTACTTTCTTTCATATTCCTTGATCTCTGTTCGTACCTAATTTTACTCTAAGCTTCCCTTCCCTCAAAGTCAGACCATCCCATGTCCCCCTTAACAGCCTCATTTGTGGTCTTCCCATGGGCGCCCAGTGCGAGACGTCCGACCGACCACTGATTCACGTCCAGCCCCGGTTGTACCTCTGACCTCATGCACACCCCTGAGTTTCCGAATGTAAGTGCTGGCACCATTACACCTTTCCCCAAACCGCGAATTACCTCGTACCTGTTGTAACCCCACAGCGCTCTATGCTTCATTATTGCAGAGTTCCTCTTTCCTTTAACTATCATAGCTTTTTCTTGTACTTCCATGTATCTATTCCCATCATTTATCCATATCCCGAGGTATTTGTACTCTCGTACTCTGGGTATCCTCGCCCTGTATTGACATGGTCTGATCGTTGCTGTCCTTGAATATCATCCAGCCGCATTTTGTCACACTAAATTTTAGCCCTAAATCTTCACTTTCCCGACCACATATACTAACCAGACCCTGCAAATCTGTTCGACTGTCAGCGAATAGCACAATATCGTCTGCATAAAACAACCCGGGGAGCTTTTGTTCTATCACTATACCTGCCTGTCTGTACGACAGCTTAAAACCAATATTGCTCATCTCCAATGCTTTCTCCATTCTCCTCATGTAAAGCATGAATAATAGTTGGGACAACGGGCATCCCTGCCTCAACCCTTTAGCTATATCGACGACCTCCATTCTACCATTACTCGCCATACCTTCCCATTCCACACATACAGTATATTTCCTTTAAAGGGTCCCTGAAATGTGTTTTTGACATTGCGTCACTGATTAGGCAACACAATTATAAAATCATTCACACCATAAATAAAGCGAAACACCATGATGATGATGATGATTGTGGTTCGGTTAGGAAAGGACGCTATTTTCTGCAGCCCATGTAGGGAGCACGGCTAAGCGTCCGTGGGGGTGGGGGAAAGGGAGTGAAAGAGATAGAGAGGAAAGAAAGGCCGTAGTGGAGGGCTCCGGAAATTTAGACCACCTACCATGCGCTAAGGCAGCTATGGGCTCATTTCTGTCGCCTTCCTCCTTAACTGATGTTCCTCCTCAACTCGATCTGCTGCGGAATGCGCGCTAGCGACGACAGCGCCTCCCGCATCAGCCGCTCTGCCGAGCCTTCCGTAGCGACATAACGCCCCGATATCCTCACTGAGGTCGCCCGCCTCGGCAGTGCTAGCCTCTGTAATAGAGCGCCGGCGACTCGTGTGTACGCCGCCAGATGCCGCGACGATACCGTTGGCTGAAACGAAGGAGTACGTTGTAGAAGCACGTTGTTCGCAGCTAGGTTTTGAAAATTACGTGCACGTGATGGATGGATGGATGGATGGATGGATATTAGGAGCGTCCCCTTTATAACGGGGCGGTGGCCGGGCCACCAAGCTCTAGCTTTATTTCTTTTTCGTTTACAACCATTTCTTTTCCCGAATCACACATATTTTCACAACTAATTTTCTTTTCCTCGTCTTTTTATTTTATCTATTATCGTTCTGCTGTGATGTAACAATCTTACCCGAACTACCTTGCGCTTTTGTTTGCTCCATACTTTTGCGCCACCAATGCTCTAAGCGCCTTTTACTTATCTCTATTGCCGACATGTTCAGCTTTCCCGTATTACTCCTGAAACCCATGGCCTCCTGTAGGGTAGTGTCCACAGCTACACCTGGGTGGACATCTGTACATTCAATCAAAATATGGTCTGTCGTTTCCCTAGCTTTTCCACAGCACGTACATGTATCCCCTTCTTTATTGAATTTCGCTCTGTAACTTCGGGTTCTCAGGCAACCTGACTTCAAACAGTAAAGCGCTTCCCTTTGAATTATCGTAAAATTTTTCCCTCTTGATTTCGTCTTTCCCTTTTCTGTAGTTGTTCGATGCCGGCTTCTTCTCCATTCCTGCTATCCAATTCGACTTCTTCGCCGCTCTGACCATGCTCTTAACGCTCTTTTTAGTCCCATCCGTTTCGCTACTAGCTGTATACTTACTGGTAAGCCTCCTAGTTCTCTTCCTCCATTGTGAGTCAACGTTCTTCCTATACAACTACCTGAATACTTTCGCTGCCCATCTACTTTCTTTCATATTCCTTGATCTCTGTTCTTACCTAATTTTACTCTGAGCTTCCCTTCCCTCAAAGTCAGACCATCCCATATCCCCCTTAACAGCCTCATTTGTGGTCTTCCCATGGGCGCCCAGTGCGAGACGTCCGACCGACCACTGATTCACGTCCAGCCCCGGTTGTACCTCTGACCTCATGCACACCCCTGAGTTTCCGAATGTAAGTGCTGGCACCATTACACCTTTCCCCAAACCGCGAATTACCTCGTACCTGTTGTAACCCCACAGCGCTCTATGCTTCATTATTGCGGAGTTCCTCTTTCCTTTAACTATCATAGCTTTTTCTTGCACTTCTATGTATCTATTCCCATCATTTATCCATATCCCGAGGTATTTGTACTCTCGTGCTCTGGGTATCTCCTCCCCTGTACTGACATGGTCTGATCGTTGCTGTCCTTGAATATCATCCAGCCGCACTTTGTCACACTAAATTTTAGCCCTAAATCTTCACTTTCCCGACCACATATACTAACCAGACCCTCCAAATCTGTTCGACTGTCTGCGAATAGCACAATATCCTCTGCATAAAACAACCCAGGGAGCTTTTGTTCTATCACTATACCTGCCTGTCTGTACGACAGCTTAAAACCAACATTGCTCATCTCCAATGCTTTCTCCATTCTCCTCATGTAAAGCATGAATAATAGTTGGGACAACGGGCATCCCTGCCTCAACCCTTTAGCTATATCGACGGCCTCCATTCTACCATTACTCGCCATACCTTCCCATTCCACACATACTGTATTTCCACTGTATATTTCCTTTAAGAGCTCTATACAGTCATCCCCTATACCAGCCTCTTTCATTATGTCCCATAAAATATTCTGATTCACATTGTCATACGCACCCTTAATATCCAAAAATGCCAAATGTAGAGGTCTGTTCTCTTTTCCGGCTATTTCTATACACTGCGTAAGCGCAAAAAGGTTATCATCTAATCTCCTGTCGACTCGAAATCCATTTTGGAGTTCGCCAAAAGTGCCATTAAGCTCTGTCCATATCTGCATTTTCAATTTAATTGCCTGCATCGCCAACCTGTAGAGTACTGATGTAATGGTCAGTGGTCTATAGGAGCGAATGTTATTTTTCTCTCCCTTGCCCTTATAAATGAACTTCATCCTACTTTGACGCCAACTGTCCGGTATTCGCCTGTCCTCTAACCTTTTTTCAATTGCTTTTAATAGGGCTTCTTTGCTGTTTCTTCCGAGCTCATTTATTACAGTAATGCTAACCCCATCTAATCCTGTGGCTGTTCGTTTGGGAATCAATTCCTCCGCCTTCTTCCAATTGAAGTTTTCCAGAACTAGTTCTTCCACTTGGTCTCCCTTGCTACTGTTACACGTCGTAAAGGGAGCCTGGTCATGCTTTTTAAAGGAATCGGCTGTTGCGTTTCGAATATAAGTCAATGCGTCGTACCCCTCCAATTTATTTCCTTCTTCATCCACAATATGCCGTTGCATAGTTACAGTTTTCTTCCCCAGCGATTGCAGGTGGTTCCAGAAAAGCCTAGATACGTCCTTCTTTTCGCGAATGTCCGATATCCAACGTTCACTTTGGCCTTTAATCTTGGCTTCAACTAAACTCTGTACCAGGGCTTTTTTCTCGAGATATGTTTCCCATTTTTGCTTGACCTCGTCTTGTGGCCTCTGCTCCTTTTTTGCCTGCCTATGTATTCGAGATGCCGGAGAAAGCATTGGAGATGAGCAATATTGGTTCGGGGCCAATCAGCGACCTCCCATTCGTAGTTCGATTGGCGGGGGCGTTTGAAAACGCATTTTGGCGAGCCGCTGCGACCTTTTGCGATACGCGTGTTCAAAACATTATTGTAAATTACACACTTTACGCACAGCGCTGAAATCTGTCCTGTAATGGTCCTAATGACCCGCTCTACCGGATCACCATGTTTGCACAAAATCGTCAAAACCGTTTCAAGATCCCTTTAAGAGGTGGTGCGGACGCGTGGCGCCATCTGTCCGTCAAGCGTAGAACCATAATACACAGCCTCTGAGATTCGAAAGTTACATGGCCGTAGTAAAATCTCAGAGGCCATGCCTAGACCTATATACAGTTTTTGTTAAGCCTACCCGTACCGAGACGCCGACCAAGAAGTATCCTCGCAGTAGCAATTTTTTGATAGCGTGACCAGCAGTAACGCTAGAAAGACATACATGGTGGACGAAAGGCGAAATCGTCTGATTAGAGCTCACTTTCGCGAGAGCTTTCGAATGGAACAACACAAGTTGGGGCGTCAGGTCGTTCTTGGCTGCCTCGTCGCCGCTTGCCGCAAAACGCGAGTGGGGACTTGTTGACGCGTGCGTGCCGCGGAAGCGCTCGCCGCGCGCGTTTTTGCCGCTAGTGGGGACCGGCCTTTACAGATCCAACGCGCGTCGTTCACTTCGTTCGCTCTCTCTCGCCACACGACGCCAGAGAAGCACCGGTGGCCCGCTGCTGCTGAGGCGGTGGCGCCCTCTATTGCGCTGAAGCGGCGTTTTCGAACCACACATGCACATACACCGTCCGACTGCACTGCCTCCGTGATGGGCCCACCGTGACTACAGCAGCGGCACACGCCGACAAGCCCAGCCCCTAAGGTGCTCCCCACCTAAAAAGAAGAAAAAACAGACTTTTACAAAATTCTTTGCAAGTAAAAGTGTTTCCATTCCTACGTTCGTCCAGAGCCAAGCAGCGAGATTGCCTCGGCGAAATTTTTTACTGCTTCTTTTACCCCGATAGCGTTAGAGAGCTCGTTCCGCAGAAATACCGCCGTCGGTGACGGCGTTTCTCCGTGAGCGAAAAATCACCCGTGAGCGAAAAATAACAGCTCCAAAAATGGACAACTATGTCCATCTAGCGGAACACATATCAAGCAATGTCTTGACTACCATGGCCTCCGAGATGGCGGGTGCGCCCGCCGTCTCGGAGGGCATGCGACTACAGCAGAGCGTATATGCGGTCTCGTCGGATGCTCTGCATCCACTTTTTTTAGCATTTCATTCTCACGACACCATTAAAGAAGTGAAGCACTGCAGTTGCCATTTCACCGACCATGAGGCGATGCTTGTTGCGGTTGGCCGGAATATGTCTCCAGAAGAACAAATCGAACAGCTGCCAGATAGTTAACGCAAGAAGGACGACAGAATGTGACCATTTACGAATAAAAGTGTCACGCCTACACTCAGTTCATAATACAGGACCATGTGACTACATCACTGTACAAAATTTTCATGAAGTTGATATAAAAGTGCTGTTAAATAGATCGAAAACCTCTACTATTACTATAGATACGTCGCGCGCGCGCGTGTGTGTCTGTGCGTATATGTGTGTGTAACAACACACATTAATAAGTATGCACTGAGTGGTTGAAGTGCACACTAGGGGCCGGATTTCACTATCGCGTTCAACTCTTAAAGGCGGAGCTTAAGGGTCCCCCATTTTTGTATTTGCGGCACGATGATGTTGCACAAAGCCGTTAGGAGTACTCTTAAAGACCCGAAGATGGCATGAAAATCTTTACAGGTGCGCTGTATATTAGCATTCTTTAATAATCGTCTGTCTGCTACAGGTCACTAATTTGCAAGAGCACCTGTCACTTGAAGTTCGGTGCCATTCTGAACGACAAGAGTTTATATCGCATTCCACAGGGAAGAACCGTAGGAAATGCTCTTGATCCAGTCTGCACACAGACACGTCATTTAGTAAAGTGATGGCTGCGTAAATGTCCATGCTACTTTAAGTCGAGGATAGCAGAAGAAACGTCTTTCCACGTTCCTAAAAATGTCTCCAAACCTTTGAGGACGGGAAAGGAGGTGAGGTCTTCAAGCACGTACTTTCACAGAAAGGCGAAAGACGAGCCTCATAGCTCCTCCAGTGCTTGCTTGCTTTTAAGCAGACCTGCACTCGACCTAAGCGCCCGTGTTGCCCCGCGTTTCTTCCCGGTGGCACACGCGTGTTTTGTGCTTGCTTTAAGTAATAATCTGCGGAATATTAAAAGAGACTGTTTAGTTGGTTTCTAGCTAATCGTTTTTATATTTCCGAACGGTGTCCTCTGTTGCTGGAGTGCGCGCTTCTAATTGGATGAAAAGAAAACGTGCTGAATGAAAGTTTAGTCACTTCGAGTAGCTAACCTCTCGGTGGACCGGGCAGCAAAGAAATTGAGGAGATGCATCACCCGCCCGTATCTCGCGTGATACGAAATACTTCGTTTAAACTGGGTTGCGAATGATTTACTGCATGTAGCCCGACAGGTTACATGGATGCAAAAACAAAAAAAAAACAAAAAAAAACGTTTTAGGGACCTCTTAAGCTTCACCTTAACATTACTTCCATACAGTCGGAGTACTTAGGCTCTTTTCTCAAATCTGACGAACATGTTGTACCATAACACCACGACGACTTTGCTTTGGTAAGCAAGCCATGGAAATTGTCGCAGAACGGTCACGTTGTGTAATTACTCTACCTGCTTGTTTTCTTGGTAGATCTGTAGCTCCGTAAGGGATTGACCGAGGGACGGTCAGCGGCATCCTAAGCTAATTGGAGCTGTTCTTACAGTAAATTAAAACAAAAAAGGAATATTGTTTGCTCACTTAAAGCTCGTTGCTCCTGCTGTCCACTAGTGAATAGGCAACAACGTTAGGACCCCTACAAATTAGGTAAAATATATGTGGGCGCTTATTCATTGATTCCCAAAGAGGTAGCCTTTCATTTATTCACTGAAAGGCTACCTCGTGATCGCCCTTTAGTTCTTTTTTTTTTTAAATTTGACCTACCAGATCTTTTTTGTCTCAGCCCAATAATGTGGCCTGGCATATTGGCGTCATTATTTTGATCCAGAATGATTTACATTTAGTTGACTGGAAATATCCCAGGTCATTTAACGCTACCTGGGAATTTATACGATAATGCTGGACGGTTTCTCATACGGAACCACGTGTGTTGAACGTTTCTCCCACTCAAGAGGCAAGGAGTATCCAGCACTTTATTTGTGCGTCAACGTCTCCTTAAAGAACGTAAATAATAATAAAGATAATAAGAAACACAGCTACCGTGATGCTCGCCTAAGGGGTTTTGTTTCGCTGGTTCTCACAATATTTGGGACGTGTTGGATCTGTTTCCACGAAATCTATGCTATTTCCAGCTGCCTGATAACGCTAGCTTCACGTCACAATATCTTTTATTGAAATCTCAACGCAGCGGCGTTTGCCTTGTCTCGCAATGATAGTGCTGGAGAGGCATCTTGCGAAACGTCTAACGTGACTCTCTTGTGTCTTGCCCTTATTTCAAATTTGCCGTTAGATCTGATTGGTCAATATGGTCGAAAATTTTGAGGCCACACACATTTTGCCAGTCGTTTATAACCAGCCACCGAAAAACTGAAGAAGAACCCTGACGTAATAATTACATGTTGGTCTACGCAGAGTTATGCTAAATTATTCCGAACAAGCTCCAAATGTGCGGAACGGTGGAGGAGCACCACATTTCCGAAAGGTAAGAAAACATGGCGGTAAAATTTGTCCTAAACAAAAGAAAATGTTCGTTTGTCATTATACAACCGCAAAAAAAGAAAAAGAGAGAGAATTAAACGCGCATAAGTTCAATGTAGTCGCCAGCCTCAGAACACAGCGCAAGAACAATCGGCGGGCAACCATCTCGTCTTACGTTCGGGATGAGCCGGTCTCCAACTGTTCCAAAAAAAAAAAGTGTGTTTTGTTCGACATGCCATGGGGTGTCTTCGCGGTTCTCGCGGTATCCCATGACAAACAAATGCAATGTGCATGGCCCGGACGGTTTCGACAAACCACGAAGTGGCATTAACGGATCCGGAATAGATAGAGGACGCAATAGTCTTACGCGATTGCGACCTAATAACTTGTAGCATGCCAGGAGAAGATTCCAACGATGAAACTGACGCATTCGCACTACACCCTTAAGAAAAAGGTGTATCCGATGCATTTTTCTGCATCACAGCGATAACCATCATCCATGTCGTGTGCTTTCCTTGCGCTGGCACCGCGCGTGCGGTACTCTCCATGGTCACGAACGTCAACCGGCTATTAGCGTCACGTAACACATGCTATTCGTAGCGAGCCTGTACTGCTTTCGAGAAAGCGTGATGATTACCGTTATGTCGCAGAAAAAAAAAAAAGCCTCAAATACGCCAGTGTAGCCGAACAATGAATAACTTCGAAGAATGCAGGTATCTCTTGAGGATCTCGGTTGGGCAATAGCTGCCGGGGACCATGGTTTGCAGCAGGCAAGAGGCAATATTAAAGGCATAGAGTTTCCTACTAAACTACTAGAAGGAAATGTGGCGCTAGTGTCGATGGAAGTTTCAAACAAGGCGGTTGAGCCAGCATGGGAATGAAGGGTATGACATGGATTTGCCTAGTCCTCGTTCTTCTAGCTTCATATGGCTTTGCGACTTCAAAAAATAAACGACTTCTAGAGGTAGAACTCAAGGAGGGACATAAACTTTTTTTACACTGATCCCCACTTCGTTCTGAAGCGCGATGACCCCATTAAAATCAAAACATTCGCGTACTGATTGAAACAGATCAGTATGCGGTACTGAGTAAAATCAATCTTCAACATCCAATGAAAACAAACTTTCAATTTCTTTGTTCATTTTTTTTAAAAAGGCAATCACATCTGTTGAATCTTTCGTCACAAAGGGATCACGCAAATCAAGGGCATTCAGGTGACCAAGCAAAAAACGGCTAACCTGATGCAACCAAGTGCCACGCTCGCTCACCATACATCTAAACGGCATGTCCAGCCTATGCGTTTCGACGGCAAAAAACACATCCAAAGTTCCTTTTTTGTATTTTCTAATTCCACTGGCTAATCTGGTCAAGTGCATGCCCTTGCTGCAAAGGAAGGGCAAGAAGTACCGTGCCAAACCATGCAGCCTGGTTCTCCTGGATGAGGTGGCGATACCTGATGGAGTTGCCGCCATACTGTAAAAGGGGCCCAAGTTCAGCATCCCACCCAGGATCCCGATGCACGAACCTCAAAACTGACTAATAATGACGGGAAAGACAGTGAAAGGCGCCTTGTTGATGGCATTGACAGTATTGCGAGGACGGCTCGGAAGAAGGACCTACTAGCCGAAGAACGCATGCAGCAGGTCCGTCTCCTACTTCGAAGAGCACGACCTAGACCTTTACAAGCGGATAAAGAAGGCGGATTCATGGTCATGTCATCTTCAGCCTACGGTGAAAAAGCCGGACAAGCGCTCTCAAGGAACTTTGTGAAGGTGAGCCGGAAAGCCTGCTGAGTGAAGTCAAAAACAACTAAAATGTGCAACGACGGTATACGAGATACCATTGATGTGCGGAATGGTTTATGTAGGCCAGACGGGTCGTTGTTTGAAGGATAGAACCTGGGAAAACTACAAATCACTAGAAACAGGAACAGAATTGAACTTGGCCTTTCATTGCAAAGAGTGCAAGTGTGAGCCGGTTTTCGATAATATCAATATTTTGGGCAGAAGTAGCGATAAAACAGCTCGTGAAATACTTGCAGCCTTTCACATCGCTAAGAAAGGCAAATCATGTTGCAGTGACAACTCCGTGACATTGCGCAGGAACGAAATGACCTTTATGGAAACTTGTTTATGAGCGCAACAAACTAACATCACCGAAAAAGGATAACGGGAGAGGGAGGGAGTTACCTTGTCAGGCAGTACATGCAAAGCTTTGTACGTGATGAATCTTAATGATAAGTTCATGTGACCGCGTGACTGTATATATTTGTGTGCTGCTCGGTGAATAAACAGTTGGTAGCCAGCCGCTTTCATGTCTTCCTTGCGATTTTCCTGTGTTCGTCCGTTTTCTTGGCTGGAATACGTCTTTTCGTTAATAAAAGAGTCGAGTATTCGGTTAGTGTATCGAAAGAGTTAGCCAATGTTTGGGCGCAAAGAAAATTAGGATTCTATGCATTTGAATACCCAAATTATCTTTATAAATTCATGAAATTCCATGTTCGACCATTAAGGAAATACGTTCGCTTAGTACTGCTCTTACTGCAAGATACACGCATGCTTTTATATTTTTTTTATATTTAGGCGCACCAGCTACCTTTCGTGTCATCTTGTTGACTTAAGGTGTTATTAAAAGCTGTTACAACCATTCTTGCCATCTACCTTGTAATTAATTATAGAGTCATCAACAAAAAGTTTAGTCAATGAGAATGAAGTAGAGACGTAGAGATCATTAATTTCAAATTGGGAAAACAGCAGCCCGAGCACGGACGATTGCTGAAATACCAAAAAAAAAGAACGATCAGGTCGAATTGTCCTTCGCCATAATATATTGAGTTCAGTGCGAAAAGGGGTCTTTGAAATCATTGAACATCACTGAACGTTGAAACAAGAACTTCACTGAATGTTGAGTATGCTAAGTATGAGGAGTAATAATTCACCTGATACCATGTCAGTGTCTTCAGCAAATCGAGGCAAATGCAGTCAATGTTAAGACCCTGAAGAGGTTAAAAAAGGTTATAAAACATCGAAGTGTTTTGCGAAAAGAAATCTTTCTGAGTCGCTGTTGACAGTTATTAGAAATGTCTTGTCTCCCAGAACTGCAATCAGGTGAGAACATGCAATGCGGTCGAACGTCTGAAATACGAGGGCTTATAATCAATTAGGACGACAGCTCTCGAGTAAATGAGTGTTACTTGTTTTAGCAACAGGGACCATCTTTAATTTCTCTTCACCTGGGCAACTAGAAAGGTTTAACCATTGCGAAGAACGCCAATAAACGACAGATGTGCACTGTTAAGTTAATTTCAAATTTTTTTAGAATATTCCAGCAGTACCTGATGATGAAATTTTCGAGACAATGAGCAGTCTACTAATGCCAACCAAACCTGCTGCAGTCAGCATCATAGCAGAAGGTAGAATAGTTACAAGGATAACTTTACGAGAATGAGAAATAAATGCATTGTTAAGCATAGCAAAACAATCTTGGCTGGAACGATGGCATCATCACAACGTGCATAAGTCTATTTTGGTCCGCTCTCAGTGCTCGGAATTTTCCGTAAATCTGATTGCGAAGTAAATATAAACGTCACATTGAAATGATCTTTTCATCCGCTGAACATTATTCGCCTGCAGGCTGGAGGTAAGCTGTCCAATGATTCTATACTTATGAGTAAAGTACGTGTGATGAAGCCCGTTATATTTTTCTTTGACAAACGGCTTAACTACAATGTGGGCAAAGGCGATTAAAAAGTCTTAATTTTCATCTAGGTCACATCTTTAACTTAAGGACACCACTTTACCTTTGTAACGCCCTTCGTTTTTATATATGCGCTATAAAAGCACGAACACTTCCGGGGCTCTAGTTTTGGTTTAAATTAGGCTCTTGAGAGAAGAAGCAGAAACGTTGACAGCGACCTGTGTACAAGAACAAACATAGGCGTGCGATGCGTCCACGATAATTAAGTACGGGCTCGACTATACGTGAAGCTATTCGCCCCGCGCTGCATCGCTTTGTCTGCACGCGTTACACTGTTTCCCCGAAAACGAGTGCGTAAGCACGGCTCTGTTTCTGTTCTTCGACATGAGCGACAGAAAGAATATCGCTGAGTGAATCCAATTAAAGGGGAAAAAGGGACGGCGACTAACAGAAGCAATCTGTAACTATGAGCCCATTGCTGGAGCCTAGTGATCAGATAAGCGCAGAGCCGCTGGCAATGTCGGGCGCAATTACAAGCTAACGAGGGCGGTCACTGGAATGCATAGAATCTGGACGCAGCGAAGCCAGAAAGCAGCGATGGTGGGTTGTATACAACGACACTACGCGCAGCAAAGCGCGTAGGTTCCGCGAAATGCAGCCGTAAATCATCGCTTTTAATGTGACTGGTTGGCTGCCAGCAAGGCCCGCTTAATGTTGCGCTGCAATAAAAAGCTATATAACAGAGTCAGCGAGGTTTGTGCTTGCGATGATAATGGGTGGGTTTTCTTCCGCGACGCCAAGAATGCTCCATTCCTTCTGGTAAAAGCGCCGGAGGGTTCCCTTAGTGTGTCAGTCAAGACCGAATTGAAATGATCAACCATGCCTGAAGTATCTATCTATCTATCTATCTATCTATCTATCTATCTATCTATCTATCTATCTATCTATCTATCTATCTATCTATCTATCTATCTAGCCGCCTACGACTTTGTGCTCTCCGGGCCGTTTCGATAACGGGATGTCTATCAAGATTGGTATGCCACAACATGACTGCATGACGAGCATAAACGACGGGTCATAACATGAAAATCATCGCATGCATGTCATGAGCGGCATGATTTACATTGCACGCTCTTGGTGCTCTTCTGGCCGTTTCATTAATGGGATGTATACGAAAATTGGTATGGCACAACATAACTGCATGACGAACATAAATGACAGGTCTTAACATGAACGTCATTACATGCATGTCATGAACGGCATAATTTACATGAAACGGTCTTGGTGCTCTCCTGGCCGTTTCCTTAATGGGATGTATGCTAAAATTTGTACGGCATAGCATGACGGCATGACGAACATAAATGAGAGGTCATGACATGAAAATCCTGACATGCATGTCATGAGCGGCCTAATTTACATTCCACGGTCTTGGTGCTCTCCTGGCCGTTTCGTTAACGGCGATGTATGCGAAAATTGGTATGGCACAACATAACTGCATGACGAACATAAATGACACGTAATAACACAAGAATCATGACATGCATGTCATGAGTGGCATGATTTACGAGCTACGGTCTTGGTGCTCTTGCGGCCTTTTCGTTGCCTTCATAGGTACCGAAATCGGTATAGCGGGACAATAATGCAGATCCAGTTTACGTTCCTGATGAGTGCTTCGCATTTCCTTGATTTCCACTGCACGTGGGATCTGCCATTATTTTTTTTTATGAATGACGAGCACACAGAGCGGCCTAAACATTTCCTAATAGGAATCTCAACGTTTTGCCTGAATCAGGCAAATTACGAAAATTGCTTAGTTTAACCTGTCTTCTATAATTTGTCTCCATGCCTGGAACGGCACCGCTCATTAAGAGGTAATGTTCTTTATCCCGCTATAGGTAGCCTATAGTGCGCATCAAAAAACACTCAAGCGATTATCTATCACTTTGCTCCCAAAGCTAAAAGACACACGATAACACATTTCAAGAATTCATCCTTGATGCGCTTGGGCTAATTGACCTTAATGACCAAGTTCATTAGAAATGTGTGCGTATGACAGGTTGGAATAAGGACGCTTACTCCTTCTCTCTTATGCTAACAATACGTAGTAAACATACTGCGGCTTCAAACATGCAAATGAAGAAGCAACAAAACGACTCACCCGGTTCTATATGAAACACAAAGATAAAAGAGACGGGAGTTTTCAACGCACTGCCACTTACTAACAGACAATTCCAAATTGCTTATTGTTTGCAACAGTACACCAAGTTTCCATTCCAGCATTGACCTGCGGTTCGTTGTACTCGCTTTACTGTACAGTGCAATACATGCACGGTTATATACACGGTAGGTTAATTCAATTTTAATATCAAGGACGTCTTCACACGTCCTAAACTTTAGCATTCAGTAATAATCAAGATTCCTCACTCTTGTAAATGTGATCTTAAAGTTTCAAATGCATGATTTTCCATTTCAATCGTTCTACGTGGACCAGGTATTTTTGTAACTGAAAGCAGCCATTTCTCCTGGGCGCTTGACTTATCTTTTAATCTCTTCCCATATAAAGCATCAAAGCAGCAGGGCAACACAATTTGTTAAATCTTTTCTGATTCTGGGAACCAAAATGCACTGAAAGGTGACCTGTTCTGTATGTTAGTGCTGAGCGTATGCAGTACCTACATGTAATCTTTATAATACATTATGCTAGTTAAAACTTCCTGTAAGAGTACTCTAGCCTTAAATTGGGGCGTTCCGTTTCCTGTACAAGTGTTTCGATAGGACGGCCCTTTACTATATTGAATTGTATTCAATACGCGAAAAAAAAAATCCAGCATGTCGCATGGATTGGGGTAATCCATGTGATGCGAAGCAGCCAGCGGGAAAACTGCCTATGCCGAATTAATTGCCATTCGGTCAAGCGTTACGAGCAGGATCAACGTCTTCGTGTAAACTGAGTGGCTGTGGGCGCGTGCGTTTACGAGGCCCGTCGACAGCAGCATGGCGACAAGAGCGTAGCACACGGTAGGACGTAACGTCGGCACTCACGTTAGCGCACAGCCGTCTGTACCAACGAGAACCGCACGCTATGGTGTGCTTAAGTGCATATCATAGGTGTCATTTGTGGGAGTGTAGCTACTGCGTCGAGCAAGGCTTGAGAAAGGCACGGCAGTGTTGGATGTATATCGTCCCTCACATTACTATAAGAGCAGTTAACAGGCACTGGAACCGCGGTTAGTGTTGCAATCGCATCACCACCACAGCTGCTGATGCAACGGTTTCTTTTACATTATGTAGTGTATTAGAGGAGCTGCCGTGGCCGAGTGTAGCACATTCGCTTGCCGCCTTTGGTACCCACTGACTTAGGGCGTGCTAGGTCACCTTCGGTAGTTACAGCATGCCTCTCTGTCTTCTTTTTATGAAGCCCTACCACGTTGGTCTTGTGGTTGTGGAACTCGGCGGCTGATGCGAAGGTCGCGGGATCGAATCCCGGCGGCTGCGTTTCGATGGAGGCGAAGTGTTGCGGCCAGTGTACTGTGGGATGTTAGTGCACGTTAAAGAACCGCAGGCAGGCAAAATTTCAGCAACCCTCCACTACGGCGTCTCTAATAATCTGTGTGGTTTTGAGGCGTAACGCAGTCCTGAAACCAATCGACTTATTGTGTATGCGGCAGTCCCTTGTATGAAAAACGTGAAGCTATTTGTCACGTGATAAAAGATAATAAATCTGATTGGTTGGCGGTAATTTGTTTATGACTACACTACTACTGGCATCATTCACAGTAGCACTGAGAAAGTAATACTGGTGTCACACGGGCGTTTCGAAGGCCTTCGAACCGATAGTCAATCGACTCAAAGGTCAAGTTTGAGCTGCTACACGGGCGGTTTCCATGGCCGTCGAGTCAATAGTCTATCGAGTCAACTGAGCAGCCCACAACTCCTTTGAGATTTCGAAGGCCATTGAACGACGGAAGCGGAAGCGGCGCGAACTCCGACACTTGGCGCACCGGCAGCTCCCGCGCGTGTTAGTTTCTGAGGCCATGGCCCTATTTATGTCGTTGTATCAATAGTAGAATGCCACGCATGTGAAAAATACTGAAAACGTGCCGACAGGCCAACGCTCTCGCTTTATTGCATTAGTTCTAGAACGAATGCGCCGTCACTGGTATAAAAAACAAACGCCATGCAGCTGGTGGGATAGATGGATGGATAGATGGATGGATATTAGGAGCGTCCCCTTTATAACGGGGCGGTAGCCGGGCCACCAAGCTCTAGCTTTATTTCTGTTTCCTCTACAAACAATTCTTTTCCCGAATCACACATATTTTCACAACTAATTTTTCTCCTCGTCTATTATTTTATCTATTATCGTTCCGCTGTGATGTAACAATCTTACCCGAACTACCTTGCGCTTTTCTTTGCTCCATACTTTTGCGCCACCAATGCTCTAAGCGCCTTTTACTTATCTCTATCGCCGGCATGTTCAGCTTTTCCTGTTACTCCTGAAACCCATGGCCTCCTGTAGGGTAGTGTCCACAGCTACACCTGGGTGGACATCTGTACATTCAATCAAAATATGATCTGTCGTTTCCCTAGCTTTTCCACAGCACGTACATGTGTCCCCTTCTTTATTGAAATGTTATGCGTTAACTATCCTGTGCGTGAACATTTTTATTGCAGTACTGAGACTGAGTGTGTGAATTTTAGTTTTTGTGTTTATTTGTCGAGTTCTGTGATTGTTGACATTACAATCACAGCTGTCATGTAAGTGACAAATGTCATTGCTGCAGCTCACGCGATGCTGTTGATCACTTATTCTGAAGATGCTGCCCTGAAAATGTTCGAGAGCAAAGCAGAGTATAGCCACGTTGAGCGTGCGCCTGTTTTGTGTACGTATACATCGTTTTCGGACGCGCAAATGTAAATGTTACGCACGTTTCATGATGCGGATGAACGGGCTACGTCGACAGACTGCATTCACCAAACTCGGATTCGATTCTTATCGCGTCGTAGCTTCGATCCCACAGCTTGCCTCCGCCGATGTACACACATTTCCCATACTGCACTACGCGCTCGCAGTGGCTTCTGGGATAGCTTGAAAAAGGTATTTCAATCGTTCTACGTGGACCAGGTATTTTTGTAACTGAGAGCAGCCATTTGTCCAGGGCGCTTGACTTATCTTTTAATCTCTTCCCATATGAAGCATCAAAGCAGCAGGGCAACACAATTTGTTAAATATTTTCTGATTCTGGGAACCAAAATGCACTGAAAGGTGACCTGCTCTGTATGCTAGTGCTGAGTGTATGCAGTACCTACATGTAATCTTTATAATACATTATGCTAGTTAAAACTTCCTGTAAGAGTATTCTAGCCTTAAATTGGGGCGTTCCGTTTTCTGTACAAGTGTTTCGATAGGACGGCCCTTTACTATATTGAATTGTATTCAATACGCGAAAAATAAAATCCAGCATGTCGCATGGATTGGGGTAATCCATGTGATGCGAAGCAGCCAGCGGGAAAACTGCCTATGCCGAATTAATTATCATTCGGTCAAGCGTTACGAGCAGGATCAACGTCTTCGTGTAAACTGAGTGGCTGTGGGCGCGTGCGTTTACGAGGCCCGTCGACAGCAGCATGGCGACAAGAGCGTAGCACACGGTAGGACGTTTGGTCGGCACTCACGTTAGCGCACAGCCGTCTGTACCAACGAGAACCGCACGCTGTAGTGTGCTTAAGTGCATATCATAGGTGTCATCTGTGGAAGTGTAGCTACTGCGTCGAGCAAGGCTTGAGAAAAGCACGGCAGTGTTGGATGTATATTGTTCCTCAGATTACTATAAGAGCAGTTAACAGGCACTGGAAGCACGGTTGGTGTTGCAATCGCATCAAAACCACAGCTGCTGATGCAACGGTTTCTTTTACAGTATGTAGTGTATTAGAGGAGCTGCCGTGGCCGAGTGTAGCACATTCGCTTGCCGCCTTTGGTACCCACTGACTTAGGGCGTGCTAGGTCGCCTTCGGTAATTACAGCATGCCTCTCTGTCTTCTTTTTATGAAGCCCGCCGCGTTGGTATAGTGGTTGTGGCACTCGGCGGCTGATGCGAAGGTCGCGGGATCGAATCCCGCCGCTGTGTTTCGATGGAGGCGAAGTGTTGCGGCCAGTGTACTTTGGGATGTCAGTGCACGTTAAAGAACCCCAGGCAGGCAAAACTTCTGCAACCCTCCACTACGGCGTCTCTCATAATCTGTGTGCTTTTGAGGCGTAACACAGTCCTGAAACCAATCTACTTATTGTGTATGCGGCAGTCCCTTGTATGAAAAAGGTCAAGCTATTTGTCACGTGATAAAAGATAATAAATCTGATTGGTTGGCGGTAATTTGTTTATGGCTACACTACTACTGCCATCATTCACAGTAGCACTGAGAAAGTAAAACACAATGTAATAAGTTTGCCTTACCGTTTGCGGGTAAAATTCGTTCCCAGAGCAGGACGAATTTTTCGGCAACTAGGAGGCTTTCACTCCTGAGAAATCCGTAGGGATTTCCATGTAGCCTTGAGCTACAAAACGGATGGATGCTAATTTTCCCCTTCATAAATGTTACTCCACCTTGCGTGTTTCCGCACAACTCATTTGCCATCTATCGCAATCTACAACAAACTGTGTGTCTTTCTCTTATTTACTCGCACAGAGTGTGTGCTGACAAAATTTCCAATACGCACCCACCTACCCAGTGCCGAACATTACGAGTATGAGCCACACGTGAACCCGTTATCGTTGATAATGACAAGTATATCACGTTAGTGATGTCTAGATCAATGCTTCATCTGCGGCATAGATAGATAGATAGATAGATAGATAGATAGATAGATAGATAGATAGATAGATAGATAGATAGATAGATAGATAGATAGATAGATAGATAGATGCGGTTCAAGTTCGCCTAAGGAATTTTTCGCATTTATAGAACACTCCTTACCGCAATTTTCAACCCAACTGTTTCGACAGTCGCACTGACAGTTCATGTTATTTGGTACGTGCATCACTCTTTGAGGGTGACATTAAAATGCGATATCTGTGGTGAGTGCTGTGATCGCTAAACTGTCGGCAGCTGTGTCGCCGTGAAGCTACAGTGGCTGGGGATCCGCTAAAAAAGAATTCCATGATGACACTCTAGCGCTTTTGTAAATAGCTTCGGTATCGCACATGACACAACGTGACCCTTTTGGCTCATGCTAGTCAACTTAATGATCCAGACCAAAGAATGCGAATCTCTCTGGATGATTCACTTTAGTGGGTGAAATTGCGTGCAAATTAAGGCCAACGCAGGATGATACAGTTATTAAATTTGTGATAACCTGCTTATGGCATGTCTCTTTGTGCTTCCCAAAGTCACGCCATACACCCGCACGTGTGTTCCTCCAGCTGCAGTACTTAGCCGCGCCACACTGCACCTGCCTCTTGTTGGTCGTCTTGAATACCAGCCAAGTAAGGCGAAGATATTAATGTACGCAGATTATATGTGCCCTGACTTTAAATACTATTCGCGAAAAACTTCAAAACACTAATACGCTGACATCCAAACTAGAAGAGAAGCTCAGGGGAAGATGGAGACTTGAATCGATAAACAGATCGCTAAAAACGATGTAGAGCAGGGAATATCGCTGGAGCCAACGTTTCGACAAGTGGACTTGTCTTCGTCAGGACAGCGACTGCCTTCTCGAGCGTTCGTTTCAGTACGCACTCGCATGCTCTCCCCCATCCACAGAAAGAGAGGAGGAGGAGAGCGGCACGTGCGAACAACAAGAACAACAAAAAAATCACAGCATATCCACGGGGTGAATGATGATGAGTGGGCGAAGCTCCGGAGGGAATAATCGGCATACCGTGAATCTTCCGTGTAATTCGCCCAGTCAATCATCATGTAAAGACGTGAGAAACACTGTATTCGAACGTTGGGATCTCGCGTTTAAGGGGACGCTAGCACAAACGCGTTAGAAGCGTGCAGTACACTCTAGTAAGGGGGAGAGGCCACAGCGTCTTACGCAGCCGCTTACACAGGCCGGAACGCGCACCGCGTTTGCCGATGATTGTGGTTCGGTTAGGAAAGGACGCTAATTTCTGCAGCCCATGTAGGGAGCACGGCTAAGCGTCCGTGGGGGTGGGGGAAAGGGAGTGAAAGAGATAGAGAGGAGAGAAAGGCCGTAGTGGAGGGCTCCGGAAATTTAGTTCTTTAACGTGCACTGACAACGCCATCACATGACTGCTGAAAGAGTATAAGGCGGAGAGGCCACAGCGTCTTACACCAGCTTCTTACACGCGCCATAACGCGCTAGCACAAACGCATCATCATCATCATAATCATCATCATCGTTAGAAACGGGCAGTCTTTCGTTAATGTTGGGTATTTAGTGTCATCGTGGTGCATGTTTCCATGTGCGCTTCGTGGCGTAGTGCATGGCTTCAGGAAAGAGGTAGCTGATGATGATGATGATGATGATGATGATGATGATGATGCGTTTGTACAGGTAGCAGCCTGGACACACATACGCGCTTTCTGTGCCGCATACCTGCCTTTATGCGGTAGTGGGCTGAGGGCAAGCGGTGGTTACTACATACATACATACAGGTGACGAACGACCCACGCCTTAAGGAGCTTCGCTACTAAAAGAGAAAAATGTGGCTGATTCCTCTGTCAAAGGAATCGGTATAACACGAAAGTGAAATGTCTCTTCGTATGAGCAGCTGACTGCTTATTGTGACATCGAAGTGAACTTGCCCATTGCTATCGGTGTTTCGCTCGTATGGCACCGTTTGACGTAGATGAACCCATGTACACGCATTGCCTACATAACGTCAAGGGCCAAACCTTTGCGGTAACTGAAGTAGTTTACCTAATAACTGGGCACAGTCTATAGCAAATGCCGCGCCATATTTACTTGCGCCACATTGACCCGTCGACGTCGTTACCGGGCTCTGGCACCTAACGCAGCAATTTTCTTGTTACCACCACGCTCGTATAGCGGTCGGGGGCGAAACGCCACCCACGAAGAAAGGGGACCCGCGCCCTACCACTGCGCTATCGCCCATATGCGCTCGAACCTTTACGAACGCGACTATGCGTGCGGCTCTGCATGCGTTAATCGAGGCTGACTTTGGAACGCGCTTGGAATGGTGCCGCCATCCAGGAGAGACGAAGTGAAGCTGCAGTGATTCACTTTGCCTCTCCTGTATGGCGGCACCGTTCCAGGCAATGTGCGCCTGGATGCGCGCGTGCTGAGACCGACGAGACAAGAAGGCGCATTCGTACAGCATCGAACATGTGCGGCGTTAGCGCAGTGGTAGCGCACCGAGCACCTTTCGTCGTTGCGCGGGGGGCTGCGAGTTCGATTCTTAGCGCATCAACAGAAATTTACCTTTATTATTTGGGAGCATGGCGTAAGTGCACTAAGTACATTCCTTTAGCATTTTAACAACTTTCATTCCAGCATTAATTTTCCCATGCACCAGTCTCGTAGTAAAATTGTTTTCCCCGACACGACAGTATCCATTGAAGGAAAGCTAAAGACGACACTTTACAGAATGCAAACGAATAGCCAGCAATACCTAGATTATAATAGTCATCACCCGCTAGACTACAAACACGGGATATTTATAAGACAGGCAAGCCACATAAGAAGGATTTGTAGCAACGACGCGGATTACGTTCACCACATAAGCAATTTAAAGGCAACCTTACCTATAAGAAATCACGCGCACGATGCCCTCAGCAAGGCATACCAATGACGCGTGTAAACTAGATAGGACATCACCACTAGAAAAAAGGGGCCCTAAAGCGCAGACCAACCAGCCGCTAGCATTCGTAACAAAACCCTCCAATGTGCTTACAAACATAAATAATATTCTTCGCAAATACTATCCCATAGTAACAAGCAACGATCGCCTTAGAAAAGCGTTTGCCGAAATACCAAGAGTCACCTACCGCTGTAATAGCAACTATAAGGACTTTTTATTACATGCCCAAGTAAACCCTCAGCGCACCGCCTGCGTAATAACTTGCTCCCGTCCGAGATGTAAGACTTGCAAGCATATTCAAAATGATCTCGAAAAGCACGGGAAGTGACTATGTCCATCATATAAAATCAAGTTTTACTTGCACTAGTTCAAACGTTATTTACATGTTGGAATGATCACTCTGTCGCAAGCAATACATTGGCGAAACTGGTCAACCGGTTAATGTTAGATTAAACGGGCACCGCGCGGACACGGCCAATAGCCTGTCGAAGGCAGTGGCACAGCATTTTAATATGGCAGGTCATAATTTTGACGAACTCAAACCCTACATACTTCAGGCAAACTTCAGCTCGCCGTGGAACAGAAAATACAGGGAATCGTATCTCATATACAAGTTCGATACCCTCCAGCCTACAGGCATAAACCTTTCAAAGGGAACCCTTGAGTCCATTAGATACGGTGGAGGGGACGTAAAGACGATAAAAGGTTAAGGTATTTCGCCTTTAGAAGCTAACCATGTTCCTACCCTAAGTTTATTTTTTGGTGTGGATCCCCCATCCAATTCGACCAGATCAACGGCGTTAAACAGCGTAGTCACTTCTTTAGCAACAAGCTTTAGGTGAAATGCACCTGCGTATGCGGCGCGGGTGGTGCGGGGGACACATGCAATGGGTGCAACGCTTGTACTTAGCTTATGTGTTCCTTTCTTCGTCCTACGTTTTAGCCCTGCGCACACAGTGCATTTCCAAGATATATATATCAGGAGCGGATTTTTTGGAAGCTTAAATTTCGTTCTTTCCAGCTATATTAGTCACGCTAACACCTGTCACCCAACTTCCCCAGCCCCCTACCCCCCTTTTTTTTCGCTTTGTTGTTCGCACGTGCTGCTCTCCTCCTGTGCTCCTTCTGTGGACGGGGGAGAGCGTGCGATTGCGTACATAAACGAAAGCTCGAGAAGGATGTCACCGTCCTGACGAAGACTTCTCCACTTGTGGAAACCTTGTCTCCTGCGACATTCCCTGTTCTAAATCGTTTTTAGCGATCTGTTTATTAATACGCTGACAGCGGTTTATGTCTTCCGAACCGACACCCTGAACATTCATCAGAGAAATGCGCTCTGTTGGCATTTCCCTAATTCCCTCTCGCAAGTTGTTTTTATCGCCTGTGCCGAACTTATTAGCGGTCATGTAATTTCTTATGCCAATACCCACAGATTTTGCATATTAGACACCATGCAGTCACGAGTATCGTACTGGAAACGGCGTCTGTAAGCTACATCAGACTCGACTGACGCAATGCCAGCCTGCTTTTCCATAACCTACCCATTCCATAACATGGTCCAAATATAGGCAAGATGTGCCGGTGGTCTCTTCCCGAAAAGATTTCGCGGCTCGTGCAAGCCTTTCTCCCGACGTGTGCAGGCTGCGTGCGATAAGAAGTACATCGGGCCCCTTTCTGCGTTGTGCCGCAGGCGCGATCTACATATATACAGGAGGGTGGGCAGCCCCCTTAATATGCTGCGTGTGTTCGCACAGCGAATGTTTCATGACTACAGGAAGTGTTTTTTTTTTTTTCAAGAGACTTGGCTTCTGGGGTTTTGACGTTCCAAAACTACGATCTCATTATGAGAGACGCCGTAGTGGAGGGCCCCGGAAATTTTTCGACCACCTGGGGTTGTTTACCGTATGTACACGACATTTCGCCTCCATCGAAATACAGCCGCGGCGACCGGGATTCGATCCCGCCACCTTCGATCGATCCCGCGACCTTTTAATGAGTGCTCACAGCTAGACGAATTCTATCTGATCTTCAGCGTTAGGCACGTTCATGTTTTATCGTTTCTTTAATAGCTTATTTGTTACTTATATGAGATCGCCTTACTCGCTGCCTTGGTATGTTATCAACCATTTCTGTTCCTCCTTCTGAAATTAGTCCAGCAAGGGTTCGATTTAATACATCAATGTTATTATGATGTTCCTGTTCTAAGGCTGCACATTTGTTAGAACAATGCTGAACAGATCTGCTTTTATACTGTGACTGCGCCTGTAGAAACGTGTTTGCTCCTGACTGATTCCCTTTCTTCTTTCGCGTCTACGTTGTGGTAGCCATGCGCGCTCCCTATCGTGATATGGAGCGAAGCGCGCAGTGACGATACGCGTGGGCCACTTCTTTGCTGCCCGGGGAACTCGGCTTTTGGCTGAGTTGGACGCCGGATCTTTGCTGCACCCGCTGGATGTTTGTTGCTATTTCTCTGCCCGGGGGCTCTGCTGTCATAGTGCCGTGCTGTTCCCGGAATGGTAACTGTTACCGCAATGGCGGCTTTGCGGCGTGAGCCAACGGCACGTTGTTGTTAAATAAACTGTTCTTTCTTGTTCAGTGAACCTGCCTTTGCATTGCTTTGACCACAGAGGGGACGCTGCAAGCCCAACACCCAAAACATCAACCATCAACCATGTACGCTAACATTCGATCCCTATAATTTAGCCATAGAAAGCTTCTACTAGCTGCCCCACTGCACAATGTGCGAAATCTACACTCTTGAAGGGAAAGGTAGTAGACAAGATAGCAACTGGTTCAGTTACTACCTCCATGGCAAATTTACTACGTTTTTCTGATGTCTCACTACCTTAGAAGAACATGAGAGGTCGGAAATGCTGCCGTTGTTACTGAGTGTGCCGAGTGTAGTAAACGTTTACACATGCCTAAGTTACACATTAGTACACGCGACTACATTCACTGGCAGCGCTATACTATGCTGAAATTTTGATGGTCCTGTGCAGAATTTAGGCAAACTGCGATTGATCTTATTATGTTCGAATAACATCCTCGTGCAACGTCATGACATACGTTACGGAAACAGTAAAATATAAGAATCCGGAACCAAAACATTGATTACTTACCTGAATTCATATTTGCTCAGTGGCCCAACGTTTGCATCCTAAAGTATGGCCATATGTCGCATTAACGTTGCTTATAGCATATGCCGCGTGAGAGCTTTGATCTTTGTGCGGTACAGCGCGTGCCGTCGTTTCTGGTTTGTGGTTCGAACATTTTTTTATCTATATACTCTCACTCAAACATGTAAATCTGGAGCGTATTTAGCAGGCTAATCATATAATGTAATTAGTGATCGTTAATTATTGTAAGACGACGTAATTAGTCTGTATCAATCAGTGTCAGCGGACAGGACAGCACCGATTCATTTTTATTTCACCTTATTCTTTTGCGATAGAGTTGACTTGATATGGCAACAAATTAGCACATACAAACCGAATTGGCATAAGTCAGATAGACTGGCATGGTAGTAAAGTTACTGACTTTGGTTACTACCCTTACCTGTAGCTAGTACCTTCAGGTAGCAAAATGGCATGGTAATGACATTACTACCTTGTCGTTGTAAGTAAGTAACACTACCTTTTTAGAGAGTTTCATTTTTCAGCACACATGCTACATGGAAAAGCGCACTCACGTCACGGGCGGCGTACTCTGAAAAACTCGTAGTAAATTGTGCTTTATGCCGCGCAGCACATAAACCACATCCTTGTGGAACTTTACGGGAGACGTCCGACGTTACATTGATAATGTTCAGAAATTTGGAGTTAGGTCCCATTGTTCTCTTAGCCTGAGGCGATAAGCGCGCGTTTCTGGCGCTAGGCTGAATATTGCGCTCTTCAGACAGCTCGATTTCGAATAATGAAAAGAGACCCTGCTAAAAGGCAAAGAAAAGGCGCAGGACGTTCCACTTAGCTCACACCTTGCAGTGCGTATTTTGTAGCGTAGGCTCACTTTGCGTGATCTGATTTTATGCCGATATCATCGGTTGTTCTGTATTATTTACAATATATTTGAACTTCTTTATATTGTATGATAGAAGGCAGAGCTTCTTTTCATTGCTTCTCGAAATTTATCGACGTTGTGGTGACCGCGAACGAGTCCGGTGATTACAACACCTCAATCATGTGAGAGCGTCATTTCGTTTCCCCGACACGTCAGCGCATGCGCAAAAAATTCCAGCCAGTTCTACGCTGTGAAAGCTGTTCTTTTATCGGTAATGGCAAGGAAGTCAACTTGTTGGTGTCATAACGTATCGGTTACGCAAGCCATACGTTCGTACTCCACCAAAATGTTATGTCCTCTATGAACTGGCGGCGTCTTGATACTGCACTCTATTATCTGCTGACCGTACCAGAGCCTTCACCAATGCACTCAGACACTTTATAATATTTATTTATTTATTTTTTATTTATTTGGAAGAATTTCTTAGCGAACTTCCGCGACTTTGAGCATATCTATCTCTCTAGCCGCCTACGACTTTGTGCTCTTCTGGCTGTTTCGTTAATGGGATGTATGCGAAAACTGGTATGCAACAACATGACTGCATGACGATCATAAATGACTGGTCATAACATGAAAATCACGACATGCATGTCATGAGCGGCATGATTTACGTCTCACGGTCTTGGTGCTCTCCTGGCCTTTTCGTTAATGGGATGTATACGAAAATTGCTATGGCACAACACGACTGCATGACGAACGTAAATGACAGGTCATAACATTACAATCATGACGTGCGTGTCATGAGCGGCATGGTTTACATGTAACAGTCTTGTTGCTCTTGCGGCCGTTTCGTTAACTTCATATGTACCAATATCGGTATAGCGATACAACAATGCCGATCCATTTTACGTTCCTGATGCGTGCTTCGCATTTCCCTGATTCCCACTGCACGTGGGATCTGCCATTTATTTATTTATTTATTTATTTATTTATTTATTTATTTATTTATTTATTTGAATTTTGCGCTATAGAAATGCAGCTACGGTTGCCAGGATCGAACTGGCAACTAGGAGCTAAAATGTTTCTACACTTTATCGCACGTTAGGCTTCACACAGTCACCATCAAGTAGCAGTGGGCTGAGCTGACGGCAAGGGCGCGTCGAGCACAAGAGATGAAAGAAGTGCGCGCCCACATGCCGCACACGGGGCTTTGCGTAACCACCACCAGTATATTATAATCGGTCGACTTTTACCTCTTGCGTGACACCAAGTATAGATCGCACAACGCACAGCGCAGGGTCAGCTAAGGACAGCTTTGGCGTTAATAAATCCAAAGGTCGTTATGAAGACGGGACAATTATTGCGGACCGATTGTTGGCAGCAGCCACCCAGTTAAACTAAGTTTTGACAGTGAGTTAGGGCGAATGATCTTACGCTAAATATGCAAGTAGGACGTGGCCCCCAATCGTTAACAGAGCATATTAATAGTCATGACCTCTGTCTAATCACAACGTGCATATATAGGCGAAAAGTTCGTCGTTAGTAAGATTCGTAAGTTCTTTAAATGAATTTTTCTTTCTCGGCCACCACCTCTTCCTACGTTGTAGAAAACACTCCCAAGAAAGCTCGTGCGTTGAATCTCTGCCATGTACATACATTGCGACAATGTATGTACGCGCTATTGGTGGCACTTATTTGAAACCATAACAACCGAGGCCGATATTGTACGAGGCCTTGGTAACTGTAGTCCCATCGCTCAATTTGAAGCTAACCTCAAAACGATACAGCGCAAAGGTGTACCCAGTTGTTGAGGGTAATTCCCCCTTCCCTCAGAGACGGCGCCTTTTGTTGACAGGTTAGAAATGGACATACGGCGAATTTCAATTACTTCTCATTTCCGAAGCAAACGTACACTCGACAGCATCCACAATCATGCGATAAATAAGCACACTGGATGAGTGCAGCACCCGATAACTCAGATTTTTATTCGAATGCTTCCAAACTGTTCGAATTGACGACAAAACTTTCAGCTGTTTTCAGCACTTGCGACATCACCCCGTTGCTCTGTCCGATGTTTTCGAAGACCACTCACCACCGGTCTCGCCAGAACATGGCCAATTACTTTTCCTGCTGATAACCACGACGTGATTATGAAGAACGCCGTGGTGAAGGTCTCCGGATGTTTTGACCACCTGGGATTCTTTACGTGCACTGACATTGCCCTGTAGACGGGCCCCCTAACCATTTTGCCCTCAATATAGAAAATACGACAAAATAAATCAAGACTAGGCCAGGAGACAAAAAAAAATAATGATAAAGAAACATAGAAGTCACCATTGCACGTGCTCCTCTAAATATGACAGTTCTTTCAGTGATAAACAGACGGATGGTGCAATGACGATAGCAAGTCACGTTTCAACCAATCTGCATGCATTAAGGCCAACGCCTTAAAGGGCCTTCGAAACTTGAATTACGCGTGCTGTTCTTATTGCTCGCTTCTTTACTGTGATATATACTTCAACGAAGAATGCAGCACAAATGAAAGCGGCGAAATCAAAGCGTCCGACGCATTAATTTGTCGTGAAATTAGTTTACTGCGCCGATTTCAGCGTACGTCAACAGTTTCCAGGAACGGATGTCACGTGTCATGCTAGGAGCGTTGACTGATTGGGAATAAATAATATATTATGGATGCTTGTCGTGTATTCGCTGTTCAAAATGTACGTGCTAATTTAAACATTAAAACAGGTTGCTGTTCGTTGAAGCTACGAGAAATAGTGAGTATCGCATGCTACATTTCATTTTGTGTGGGACCGACACGAGGACCGCTGTCCAACGGCTTACACAAACCGCAGCTTTCATCAATGCGCCATACTTTGCATTTCTGCGTCAGCGCAAAACCATTTATTTATCTGCCGCAGAACTAGCAATGACACTGTACTATAAGCCCAGCTGCGTTTTGAGCTGAAGCCACTGTAGTTTTCCGGTGTCGGCTCAACAACCCACGTGGTGGTGTCGGCGCCATCAAAAGGACGGCGACGGCTTGCGGAAAGCAGGCCGGTGTGTAGCAAAGTTCTCAGATATTTTTTTTTTTTTTCAAATTTGTCAAATTTGTCAAATTTCTCAGATATTTTTTTCTGATAAAAAGAAAACCAACTCATGGTTTGTGAAGGAAAATTCTACGGTATACAGGTAACAATCACCCTGGTTTCCCCGGTAAGCCGAGCAAGCACGCTCTTCATCCACGGCTGCCTTTGCACAAGTGGCTGACCAGACTTATATGCCTAGTGCGTGCGTGACTGCACGTGACGCGTCGTAGTCGCGTTCTGCTGTGGTTTCTGCGCAGATGCGTAGCACAGACGGAGGAGGGACGACGCTGTCGAGGAAGCTCGCGCCGCCACACAGATACGCAAAATACGGCTCCTCTCTTTCTCTTGCTAAACTTTATGTTACTGGTGTGCAGTCACGTTTTTGTCTTCTTGTGCGAAAACAGTGCAACACCTGCCAATTGTTGTTATGTGCGGTTTAACGTCCCAAAACCAGCTCTGATTATGAGAGACGCCGTAGTGGAGGGCTCCGGAAATTTCGACCACTTGGGGTTCTTTAACGTGCACTTACATTGCACAGCAAACGGGCCTCAACATTTCGCCTCCATCGAAATGCAGCCGCCGCAGCCGGGATTCGATCCCGCGACCCTCGGATCAGCAGCCGAGTACCATAGCCACTCGACCACCGTGGCAATACCTGCCAAATTTATGCTATCTGCAACACGCATGCGTTTTGTTCGTGCGAAATGAAGTGCTACAGTCAGCGCTCGACCTTATTCGCTTCAGTTTCGTGGCATTTTCAGAAAGTCGGGCTGTTCACCTTGTTTTTGTTTGTGCACCAGGAAACGATTTCAGCCTGTACGAGGTGCCATCTGAAGGCAGCGAAAGGCTATAACAAGAATTACACTGTTTCAAATGTGTTACCCAAATGTTAGCTTTAAGGTGACTTTATCACGCAAATACTTTGTCAAATTACTTTTCACTATAGTGTTTGGTCGGAACGTCACAGCTTCCTTCGGATAGGCTGAAGCATGAAAAACGATAGGTTTTTGAAGCAACTTAATGAGCAAACAGACAATGAAGCCTATGAAAGCATAGGGGAAGTTACTTGCGGTATTGTAATTGTGGAGAAAGTAGAAAGGAATTAAAGTGGACGAAAAGACAAACCTGCCTTCGGTGGGAACCGAACCCACGACCTTCGGATGTCGCGTCCTATGCTCTACCAACTGAGCTACGAAGGCGGTCGTCCCTCCGTCCACTTTATTGTGTATTTATGTACGTATTATCCTGGGAGTGTTAGGCAAATTGTCTGTTTGCTCATTAACTTGTTTCTAACAAATAAAGAACGAGCCCTTAACCCCTTCCCTCTCGTTATAGGTTTTTGAAGTTTTTTATCAGCACAGTTAATTCTGTTTCGAATGGGAGAGCAGTGCGGCCTTCTAAACTGTGAGATGTTATGGAAACAGTTTCCGACCTTTTTATACTCTGATAACTTGAGGTACTGAAAGCGAAATTCAGACGATGGACACGTATCGTGTTGTTTACTAAGTGGTCCTGACATCGTGAGGAAAGTTAATCTACTAGAACTTTTGCATTTGAGAGGTAGAAAAACTTTGGAAAAAAACAGGTCAGTCAGAAAAATGTGGCAAGTTAGGTCCAGAACATTCCTAGTGCATTTTTTTTAGGCTGTGAAAAAATCAGCATGCCTGATAGCAACAGCCACAACAGAGGGCGTACACATATTCGTCACTGTGGCGCAAACCTGTGATCTCACACATGCATTCCTCTCCCGGAATCCTATCCATCGGCCGCCTGAAATGGTCATATCATAATAGATATATCTATAACTTCTCCCTCCTGCGGCACCGATAATGTGATATCATTTAAATAAGCAAGCAAAAAGCAACTGCTACGTCATCCAGGGACTGCAACCACGCACTCCTGGCACCAACAGAAAATATGACTTAAAAAAAAAAAAGGGTGGGGGGGGGGGGCGGAATCGCCAGCTATACTGCGATTTTTGGTGTGCCTTTGAATAGAAGAAAAAAATATTGGTTCAGGAACGTAAATTATAAAGACGTCAAGTATAGAGTTCTGCGAAAGGCGCGGCTCCCTAGCGCTGCTTTTACGAAATCCCCCAGACGCCGATTAGTCGCTGAAGTTTTAATTCGAATGATGCTGAGGTTATTCCCGGCGTTTCAACGAATTCATTGTTTGTTTAGGTGCTGGGAAGCTTCTATCGAGACGTCAGAGTGCGCTGGATGCGTGAAATATAACGCAACTCCGTTCTAATCTGCACAGCATGCTTATCTCAACGGCGCCCACACATATGCTTCTTCGCCTATAGCTTTCATCGGGAGCATCAGTCCTCATTTTCTTGAATTCCTCCAGCAACTGTAATTATGGAGCCTTGGTGTATTCAGCGATCGCGATTATAGCTTCAGCAGCTGACAACAGCACGAGACGGAATAAAACATCGTGTGAAAGGACGTTGGTAGACAGTAGTTGATTGCCAGCTTGCATTATACTGAAAGTTGTACGCAGTCACATGGCGTTGGCTACTCGAAATAAGTGCTTTAAGACGCCGCTCAAAATATTACGAATTACGAGTAGATGTTTGTTTAAGGCCTTAATGCTGCAGATATGCAGCTTCAGTCTACTGCAATGCATAAAAGGAAAAGGAAATCTACACTATTCGGGAACTCAAGACCGGTGAAGTTCTGTATGTATAATCGTAGCATCCCACACTGCCGTCATCTTGCGGTGTAGCACAACACTCTATTATTAAAGCTCCATCCGACGCTCGCGCAAACGCAGCGCGAGCCCTATACGCATGACTTGTCGTGAACAGGTCGGAAATGAAAAACACGAAATAGAAACTGAGGTTGCTATAGGTTTCGAAAACACGATACGATCATGAAGCACACCATAGTGTGTGATTTTGGAGAAATTTTCGCCGCACGCAACGTGCAACTGAATTTAAATAAACGGGCGTTTTCGCACTTCACCATTACTTAAATTCGCCCGCCTTGACAGGAAACAAATAAAAGATCTGAAAAAGAAATAATGTGAAACAAAGAAACAAACAAATAAAGAAATGATGCGACACAGCTTATTAACAGCCAGTTTATTCATTCATAAGGGATGACACGCTGTCGTTGTTAACTCGCCTTGTAAATAACGAAATGGTTCACGCACTCGAATATCAAACTATTTCGTGATGCAAATCTATAATGCAAGAAGTCT
Source organism: Hyalomma asiaticum (assembly GCA_013339685.2). Classification (NCBI taxonomy): domain Eukaryota; kingdom Metazoa; phylum Arthropoda; class Arachnida; order Ixodida; family Ixodidae; genus Hyalomma; species Hyalomma asiaticum. The sequence goes on along the minus strand of CM023481.1, from coordinate 345,912,592 downwards.
AGCTGGCCTCCACAGCGTAAAATGTGGCAACATTCGGCACCCCAGTTAAAACACAGAGCGATCATCCCATCACCATTAAACAGGACGCTCGACCTGTGTTGAGCGAATGCGAGCGAGTCGCAGTCTGCGTCGCAAGTTATGGAAAATAACGTGCGCTAGAACGTTGTTGCGATAACCCGTGAAAAGATGACTCTAGAATTATTGCAGAAACTATCTTGTACTTTTACATTCGCCCACACGACTCATTTAATTTTCCACACTATTCGCTGACAGTTCAAACGAGCTTCTATATGTTTCATTTCAATCTTTGCCAAACGTGGCCATATTGCGCTAAAATTATGCAGCGCAGGCAATAAGGATTGGCTCCGGAATATTCTTTATTACCTATGGATTTATGACTACAGCAGCTAAATATACGTACGCGACCGGTGTTGCGTATGGCGCCCATCGGAGTGCGGCCCGATGGCCTCTAATGGAACCCGCCGCTTTGTGCCTGCAGTGGCGCAACGCCTGCCACAGCAGTTGTGTCACAGCACAAACAAATCGTGAATTGTTACAACCCCCGTACTTGTGGCACTCATTAGTGACTGCTTGTTTCATTACATGTTTGCGGGTTACGAAATGCAGAGGCACAGAGAGAAATGACGAACGATAACGCGTGCAGTACCACCGTACCGCTCGCGTTTCCTTTTCCTTGACGCCGTCCTTCAGCAGCGGCCACCCAGTAAATACCAGCTAGTTTAAATTCAGGTTACGTTGCCTCCAGTAGCTTGGAAAGCGGCAAAATGAGAGCCTGTTCAAAAGAACTCCCACGAGTTATGGGTGGCAAGGCGCTACAAAATCGAAGCCAACTCTAAAGAGTTGAATAATAATAATAATCGATGGGGTTTTATGTGCCAAAACCAGTTTTGATTATGAGGCTCCGGTCTAATTTCGACCACCTGAGTTTTCTTATTTTTTTTAACGTGCGCCTAAATTTAAGCACACGGGTGTTTGCTGCATTTCGCTCCCACCGAAATGTGGCCGCTGTGGCCGGGATTCGATCCTGCGACCTCGAGCTTCCGAGACCAACACTTAGCCGCAAAGCCTAGCACCGTGGGCAACTCTTCAAGACTGATTTTAACAAAAGCGATTATTCCACATATTCATAGTTTACAGGTTATTTAGAGCTTGTTTTCCACCGTGTGCCCCTCCGCAACAAAAAGAATACAATGAATGGCCAAACTATGAGGGTGCAATACAAGATGAACTTCCTTAAAGGGCCCATGACACCAAAATTTCAAACCCGATATGTTTGTGTTGTTGGTTGTCGAACATCTGAAGGCACTTGTGGCCAAGTATTACGGCGAACGTGCAACTGAATTTAAATAAACGGGCGTTTTCGCGCTTCATCATCAGCCTGTCTACGCCCACTGCAGGCAAAGGCCTCTTCCATAGATCTCCAATTGTCCCTCTCCTGTGCTAACTGGGCCCAATTTATCCCCGCAAACTTCCTGATCTCATCTGCCCACCTAACTTTCTGCCGCCCCCTGCTACACTTGCCTAGGAATCCACTCTGTTACCCTTAATAACCAACGGTTGTCTTGTCTTCTCATTACATGGCCCGCCCAGGCCCATTTCTTCTTCTTCACCATTACTTAAATTCGCCCGCCTTGACAGGAAACAAATAAAACATCTGAAAAGAAATAATGTGAAACAAAGAAACAAACAAATAATGAAATGATGCGACACAGATTATTAACAGCCAGTTTATTCATTCATAATGGATGACATGCTGTCGTTAACTCGCCTTGTAAATAACGAAATGGTTCACGCACTCGAATATCAAACTATTTCGTGATGCAAATCTATAATGCAAGAAGTCTAGCTGGCCTCCACAGCGTAAAATGTGGCAACATTCGGCACCTCAGTTAAAACACAGAGCGATCATCCCATCACCATTAAACAGGACGCTCGACCTATGTTGAGCGAATGCGAGCGAGTCGCAGTCTGCGTCGCAAGTTTGTGAAAAATAACATGCTCTAGAACGTTGTTGCGATAACCCGTGAAAAGATGACTCTAGAATTATTGCAGAAAGTATCTTGTACTTTTACATACGCCCACACGACTCATTTAATTTTCCACACTATTCCCGGACAGTTCAAACGAGCTTCCTATATGTTTCATTTCAATCTTTGCCAAACGTGGCCATATTGCGCTAAAATTATGCAGCGCAGGCAATAAGGATTGGCTCCGGAATAATCTTTATTACCTATGGCTTTATGACTACAGCAGCTAAATATACGTACGCTACCGGTGTTGCGTATGGCGCCCATCGTAGTGCGGCCGCGATGGCCTGTAATGGAACCCGCCGCTTTGTGCCTGCAGTGGCGCAACGCCTAACAACAGCAGTTGTGTCACAGCACAAACAAATCGTGAATTGTTACAACCCCCCGCACTTGTGGCACTCATTAGTGACTGCTTGTTTCGTTACATGTTTGCGGGTTACGAAATGCAGAGGCACAGAGAGAAATGACGAACGATAACGCGTGCAGTATACCGCTGTACCGCTCGCGTTTCCTTTTCCTTGACGCCGACCTTCACCAGCGGCCACACAGTAAATACCAGCTAGGTTAAATTCAGGTTACGTTGCCTCCAGTAGCTTGGAAAGCGGCAAAATGAGAGCCTGTTCAAAAGAACTCCACGAGTTATGGGTGGCAAGGCGCTACAAAATCGAAGCCAACTCTAAAGAGTTGAATAATAATAATCGATGGGGTTTTATGTGCCAAAACCAGTTGTGATTATGAGGCTCCGGTCTAATTTCGACCACCTGGGTTTTCTTATTTTTTTAACGTGCGCCTAAATTTAAGCACACGGGTGTTTGCTGCATTTCGCTCCCACCGAAATGTGGCCGCTGTGGCCGGGATTCGATCCTGCGACCTCGAGCTTCCGAGACCAACACTTAGCCGCAAAGCCTAGCACCGTGGGCAACTCTTCAAGACTGATTTTAACAAAAGCGATTTATTGCACATATTCATAGTTTACAGGTTATTTAGAGCTTGTTTTCCACCTTGTGCCCCTCCGCAACAAAAAGAATACAATGAATGGCCAAACTATGAGGGTGCAATACAAGATGAACTTCCTTAAGGTTTCCGCAAGCGCTACCCTTTGTGTGTTTAAGTTCCAGGTGGACCATTACGCAGACCTTGCAGTTTAAACTGTGATTTCCTTTCTGTCTAACCCTCACACGGCGCTTCAAGCAAACTACATTTTCACCATAGGCCAAGAACGTTTCGCCTGAAAAATTGCATTCGAACGAAGGGCGCAATTTGGTTGAACTTTATTACTGCACAGGTTATGTTTTTAGTTCTCTCGTTCTCCTGCATTAAAAAAAAAGCAGGATGATGTTGATATTAAAGGCGTGACAGTGGACACAACAATCTTGACCACAGTTCATACAGCACTCATATTTACACCATAATATATCAATGATTCTCAATAAAACAAAAGCCTTCACTGAACCCTGTCCAAAATGCAAAAAAAAAAAGAAACAACAAGCAAGAACATCAGTTGTGACATTCCTCTAAATAGAGCTGTGACTATACAAAAAATTTGTATCTAAGAAACTGAAATAACTCTCTGTGGAAAAAGTAAAAATAACTTTGAAGACTATGAAACAAGGGAAAAGCAGTATTGCTCTTGTTAATATGATACATGAAGTACAAATTCGACGCCCCCCCCCCCCCCCCCCCCAGCTACTACAATGGTACAACATTTACTTCGTTTTATTTCATTATACGCCTCAGGGTCAGAGGCATTGCAGAGGGGAATGGTAAATGTACATAACACAAACAATAAGAAAAGAAGGAGCAAAGATGTGCAAGAACAACAGAAACGTACAGTAAGTTAGAAAAAGCCTGTGTATACAATATTAGCTACAGAATTACGATTTTTTTTTTCAATTACTAATGTTCACAAGGTCCGCGCGAAGGCCATTCCAATTGCGAGATGTTTGTGGTAGGAATGATCGACAAAAGTACACAGTTTACATGAAGCGAATCCGACATTGTGACGTCAGTGCGATGGGATACATAAAATGAGGCAGCTACGAGGGGCACTGCCTCATTTTGTGCCAAGTATTTCAAGCTGTGTATTTCAAGCGTACCAAGTAATTCTCCCGTACCTTGAGATATACGGATGACCCATTAGTTTTCTTAAGAAATCCGCATACCACACAAGAGCTACAAAAAGGGGGCTTCTGTTACCAGCACTCTTGTCAACACCCTTACCATGCCCTTAGCACACCCTTATTTTTAAGGATTGTGTGTTAGTTAGTGGAACACCCTTGCAACACCCCTCTTCGGCTAATTTACGACCCTTATTTTAAGGGCGCAAATGAGAAATCTACGGTTGTCCGATAACTTTTTGGCAGTTTAGCACTGAATATTATACGGGCTTAGATTAACAGCTCTGTGTGATGCGGGGCTACCGGTTATCCCGTCCTAAACTGGCAGGTGTTCTGTAAATTCTTATTTTGTCACTGAGCCGAATAATAATTTATCCACTGGCATTGCAAGTCAGGTCAACATCTGGACTACATATATGGGATTGCCTGTGTACGGCCTGCGAAAAGCGAGTGTTGATGGACATGCTTGCCCGTATGTTGGCATGTGCGATTTTCCTACGCTGTCATGTCAATCTGTAAAGTGCGATAACTGTTGATGAAATCGAATGCTGTCCGATAGGCAGCCTCCGTTATTGCTGTACACCCCAAGTAAGCGGGTGTATACCCCTTGCCTTGGGGTGTAGCCACTGATCCCAAGGGGCAAGTCATTTGCACCAGTAGGTACCTTTTCTCTCTCTTTCCTCTCTAACTTTCAGTATCCCCATCCCTCACCCCTTGTGTAGAGTAGCCTACTGGTTTTTCTGAAATGGTTAACCTCCCCTTATTTCCCATCTGTCCTTCTTTCCTTCATCCCTGCGACAACATCAAGGTCGAAAGTTTAGACAATCCATCCAGGCATCACTTGTTTCTTCCTCTCGCACACTGAAAGCCATAGGACAACTTACTTAAGGTTTTGGATTTTACACTATGTCCCTCTATACTAAAGTTTGTTTAAGAATACTGTTCGAGGATGCAAAGAAGGGTTGCTACCGCTTGATAATTCTTGAGATCTAAACTAGACACGTAGCCAGCTTGTGGTTTTCAGACGCTTTTTATACTGCAAAAGTACCATCCCCTTTATTACAAAGCAGTTTAAACCAGTACGTTATTACCTCGAGTCTTCTGGTTCAGCTGTGGTCGAATTAGAACACCAAAAAAGGTAAGCCAAAACACGAAACCAAGATAATCGATAAGTGTGTAATCAAGTAAAATAATAATTTCCGGGGTTTTACGTCCCAAAACCGCGATAAGATTGTTATAGAGACGCCGTAGTGGAGGACTCCTTAGATTTTGACCACGTCACACGGGTCAATGACACGGTCCTCTAGCATTTTACCTCCATCGAAATGCGGCCGCCGCGGAAAGTGTTTGACCCCGCGACCTTAGTAACCAAAGAAAAGGCGGTCTCCGTGCTGCCTTGCGATCGTCGGTTCCGCCCTTCAATCAGAAGTCGCTGAAGTTCCTCGCTCCGATCTTCGGTGATTGTATATTTTGAAAATCGATTACAGGAGAAAAGTATAATTGTATTACATGAATCGTTACTGATTAAAGGGAGTGAGCGAAGCCTTACTAAATTACAGTAAAATGTAACAGATTACAAGCAATCCACTACTCGTAACGCGTTACGTACAAGGCTGCTTGGAGGTGAAGAAGCCGCTGTCATTCTTAACGTCGTTTTGTTGCGAAAGGTGTAATAAATTCGAGAACGTGTTGCATTGGGAGCAAATGCTATCGTTCGAGGCCTCTTCTGTTTTCCTCAAGGTAAGTTGTAGGGTACATACACTGAGCGGATAGTTTTGTTTGATCGAAGCAAATACCGTATCGTCGAGCACAATTCTGGAAGAACAGAGCGCCAATTGTGAAATCGGTAAACATTGCAGGCTAGTCGTATTTGCACGCGAATGTTTGCGCTCCTCATGCGCGTCTCGAATGACGATGCGCGCTTTTATAAGGGTGCAAATGCAGCCGTGCGGCTCCCGCAAATGTTATACACGGCACGTCGAGATATACATTTGATCACTGCTGCTCACGCTTGCATGTTGCCGGCGTAAATTTAATTTGAGCCGAGAATTTACACTGACGCCACGCAGACGGCACGCGGGGTTATTGAAGACGTGATCGGCAATCCCGAGGTCCGCCGAGAACATCGACCGCATTTTTAACAAGAAACGCTGGAATGCTATACCGGCGCCCGAGGCAGCGAGAACCGTCATTGAGATACTCGCGTGCGAATTACCGCGCTGCTCCTTTACTGGTGAGTGCGAGTGCGGCGTCGCCAAAAAAAAAAAAAAAAATCTGCATTAATTCTGCTCTGCCTCGCGTTCTTTTTGATTAGTGCTGACGCCACGTTGCTGTAGAATTCATTTAGGATAGCTGTTAATGGAGCCAGCGAGAACGTGAAAGCTTTCAAAGCGCTATCACACAGACAGTTAATACACAAAGGCGATCGTGCAAAAAAAGGAAGTCGCTCGCGAAAGCATTAGGCCTGCTTATGCAGGCAGCAGAACAAGCGGCCGCCCAGTATTGCTCCGAAAGGAAAGAATCACCCCAATTTCTTTTTTTCTGCTTTGTGAAACACCTACACAGGAAGGACGCACCTGCGTTCCGTGTTTTCTATAAATTGACGAAAACATCCCGAAATAGCGAATGTAAAGCAAGGAGTAAGTGTGTAAAATGCTGTAAAAAGGAAGGGAAAAAAAAAAGAGGAAACTTGTATACTGCAGTCTGACGCCCTAAAAGCTTGGTCTCTCTACTCCTTTGACCACGTCGCACAAAGGAAGCTCACTTTCAGCAGCAACTTGAACATCGAGGAAAGAAAGAAAAAAAGTCTTGAAGAAACGGGGAACAAGGCACCGGTAGTGCGGATACGAAGAGATACTTCCAACAGAGCAAAATAGAGTGGATGTGTGCCTCCGGCTAAGCTCACCCTTTCTTCGGACACATTTTCCCTATTTTCCGTCCCCGCTTGCAAGCGAAATTTGTGTGCGTGTGTTTGCGCTGCCTGTTGCGCTTGTTTGAACGTTTCGTTCTGTTTCACTTTCCGTCGTGTTCCTTCATGTTGAATGGGGCTTGCACCCTCTACGAGCGTACTGCGTGGTGTTTCTGACAATGCACCCGGCGAAAACCGTCGTAACGTCGTTTTCAGAGTGCACCTAAAGAAGCCCGTCTGGTGGGAGTTTGGTCGAAAAAGCGAGCCTATTGAAGACTCCAGAGATACGACACTATTTTTATTGTGATATAACAAATCTACAAAAAATTGTCATAACTGAAATGAAAGAGCAAAATGAGAGAGAAGCTCCCTGCCGGCACCGTGATATTCGCACGACGCCTGCGGGACGTTATACCGATTGACCGTCGGTGACAAATATATATTTCCGTCCACATTCCTTATTGTGCTTGTACGTGCATTTACGGGCTAGCCATGGACGTGCTGGCACCTCTCGCGTATATGGAACATTCATTGGACCATATTTTGCACGTGGTGGCTGGTCTTAAATGGCGGAAACTAAGTTTGGGTGGAGAGAAGCAGTCAAGGTTTCCACGGTTGGTACTATCGTTTTACGAAGAACTCACCTGCTCAGACATACAGCACGTCGTAGCGTAAGCTGTGTTGTGCTGCGTGCTCTCATTCTTCCTTCTCGTTCTTCTTCCTCATTTTTCCATTTATTGTTCTCCTCCTTTTTTTATTCTCCCTATTTCTCTCCTTCTACCCTGCTACCCTTCTTCCACTTCCTTTTACAGCGCAACCTGTTGTTGGCTTGTTCCGATTTGGATGGCGATGGTGTGCGCCGCCGCCGGTGTCTGTAAGCCTTGTCGCTCACAATGATAAAAAAAAAAGAAAGAAATCCTGCAGATCCCACACATTGCGGGAATCGGTATCCATGCGAAGCATTCAGCGAGCAAATTGCCTATGACGAATTGCTTGAAATTCAGCTAACTGTTACGATTAGGATCATGGTTTTTGTGAAACGTCGACAGCACCGCCGACAGCACCAACGACAGGAACGTCGACAGCACCGTAGCGACTTAATCGTACTTCATGGTACGACGTAACGTTGGCTCTCACGTAAGTCCAAAGCACAGAAGCCTGTTTTGCCGAAAAAATACAAATCACAGTTTCGCCAGAAGGGCGCAGCAAGGAGTGCGATAGCAATATATATATACGAAGTATATAAGAATAGCTGTTTTAGAGGCAATCTGAATGGTAGCGAACGCGGGCTTATCAAGTAAGCATGCGAGTGCGTCAGGTACCTTGTAACAGTCGGGCGGCAGAGACAACGGCCCTGCAGAGCTGCTAGCTAAGTCATGTTGTTTTGATATCTTCTGGCTAGCGCTTCACACCCCGCGACGGGGCCCCTAATTAGCGTGCGCTTTTCACCATAGAGAAACTTGACCCAGCACAGCGGCATCAAGCGAGCGCATTCCTTCCGGCACTCGTAGACGCGTTCGCGTGAGCGCTATATGGCGAAGGCATTGCCCGCATTGCTACGATATGCGAGACGCCTGAGCGGAGCACGTGATGAAGGCGCTGCTACGCAGTATGCAGCATGTCTGACAGCTGCCGAGATAGCGCACGCGCCAGCGATGGCGATCGTGCTAAATCCATAGTTGCTGCTCGAGCGACACCCTCCCTTCCCCCTCGCGTTTTTTCATGCTCATTAAAGATAGACGGGGCGCTTCCTCTCCGCTTCGACGCAAGCCTCTCGAGCGGGGTGATGTTCTCGCACGCGCCCTCCGAGCGACGGAGATGAGCCAGGCTGGTTTGATATCGGCTTCAGGCGCGTTCGTCGCCCCCGCTCGCGTGCTTTTACCCGCGGCTAGAACGTACAATGTGCGAGGGGCTGATTTCAATGTGTACTTTCTATGGGACACAATGGCGACCGCGACGGTAAAAACCCGTCGAGAGTGTCCATATAATTGCCATCGCAACAAAATGCACTATATGGTACGTTGATAGGCTATTGTAAGCGTCGTTCATTGAAGTATTTCGACGGGATCGATTACCGCAGCACAAAAACATACCGAATGATAACAGAGCATAGGTACTGCTAGGTAGTGCGTATCACATATTACAAGCGCAATTCACGTTGCACAAGCACTACACTCTAAAAACAAAGAGATTGCTGGACACTCACTTTGGGGGAGTACTTTCTTGACCCAAATTTAACTCCCTTTTTCAGAGTAGATCAGTCCCATTTTATACAGAGTAGAGTAGCCCACGAGGCATCACCTTAGCACTCCACATGACAGGGTACCGGTAATCTCGCCAAAACAGAGTAGTAGCACGCCTCCGAAGGGGATTGTAACACTCTTTTAAAGAGAGCTCTATTACCCCACCAAGTGGGGTGCTAGTACTCACCAAGAGGGAGTAGCACAGTAAAAAAAAATCAAACACTGCGTTTTTCGAGCACGCTACAATCAGCAGGCATTTAATTACATCAGACTGAACATAGAACATGCAGCTTGACATGACACAACGCACATAAACGCCAACCACACAACCATAGCAAATCACACAACCCACAGCGCACTCTTGATACACTCTTACACTGAAGTCCGGTATATACCTATATAACCGGTATACTTGACCTGCTATGTAGCGCCAGTGGTAAAATACTGTTCTTGCTAATTAAACAAAAAGTATGAATTAAAGAAAAAGAACAGGCGTATATTTAGGTTAGCTCATAGGTAGCCGTTCGCCACACAGATCTGTTCATTTAAACGCGCGGATTATACAATGTCTTTTAGATTAACGCATTCCAATCATGAACTCGCATTATGTTTTACGGGCCAAACGTGCGTTCGCAGTGCTGGTTCGCGAAGATGTACAATGCACGTGATCAAGCACGTACAAACATAATATCGGCTGAATTATAATAATAATTCAGCCGCTATTAATAATAATTAATAGCGGCTGAATTAAAAGCGGCACCCGGGTGCACCGCTACCACCCGCTTCATTCCGACGGCGTCCCCTTTCGAGGGCGTCGAGCACGTCTGTACGGCGAACAATCGCTGGCGATCACAAAATACCTACGTATTCCTCGTTCCTCGTTATTCTGCACACAAATGAAATATGGGTCTCTGCCATCAGAAGTGTCTAGGGTACTATGGTGTACTTACCAGACTTGCGAACGGGTCGGATCGCAGTCACGGTACTTTCACCGTCGACGCGCTCATGGCCGTTATACGGCTCGATGCCGAAGGGGTAGCAAACCTTTCTTCTTTGCAAGTATAAGTTATATCCAGTGAGTCTTCGGAAACCAGCCGTCGACAATCACAGCAGCTTACTGTGTCGCTGAAAGTGTATTCCTCTTCGTTTTGTACATGTCGGCGAAGAATCCGAGGCGTGTAGGCTGGCGGGTTTCACTAGCACGTGTACAACCGTTCGATTCGGGGAAAAACACAGGAGAGGCCGCTCGCTATGGCTCCCGTCGATAGAGGCTCGTAGTCGAGGAAGGCACCGTTCGTTAAAGGTACACTGCACGCGTTTGTACGCGAAAGCTTGTACGTGGAAGTCGTAGGAAGGTCGCTGCTGGTCGCATCGAAAAACACTTCACAAAGCGGCCGTTGTCTTCTTCAATCGTCCGCTCTCATCCCAGCTGCCATGTCTGTGGCTGCGAATGCTAGCATCACATGTGTGGAGCTGGAGTGAAATTGCGTTTTACTTTCTTACGCCGCAAGAGTATACGAATATTTCACTCTCTCAGATGAAGGTAGGTTACAAAGGCCACATCACCATCTCGTTCCTTGAAGAGTGAGCAATATATTTCACTCCATCCGACGTTTTGCTAGAGTAGAACGATGCCCTAAAGAGCAGCTCGGCCGTTTCACTTCTGCTTTAGCGGCTCCAGTTTTTAGAGTGTATCAATCATTACAACTGCTGGTGTAATAGGTTTCTAACACGAAGGTATTGTATGCCGGGGTCCAGCAAGAAATCACTGATATACTTCCGTAGCGACAGTGGATGCCTGAAAAAAATGAACCTACATCTAATGAAAAAGAACCACCTGCTCGGACTCGAAGGCACATTCACCCGGGATGCGACGATAGGAACTGGAAGCTCTACAGATACACCACCGCAACATTGGTCACATAGGGAACAGACGGGCCTTATATCTTCCCTACGGCGCATTGCAAGTTGTATCTAGCTGACGTCATCTTAAAGCGAAGGTGTTTAACAACCAAAATTACTCTTAAAATTACCTTCCTTTCACTGAACTCTTGCTTTGCTGAGGTAGTACCGCCATCTAGGAAACATAGAGCGAACCAGATCGTCGTGCTAATGCGCGCCGGTAGTCAGACCTGCGGTAGCCTTCCCGCCTCGATCGCCGCGGGGCGTGGTTACATCCTGACGGTATGTTGCATGGGCAAAGTAAAACTGTAGCCGCTAGAAAATTTGTCTTCCGTGGCCAGGTGTGTCGAGTTGCGACGCGCAATGCTTCAGGTACGCTGTCGAAATCCGAGGCCGCTGTCGAACCGAAGTGTGCCCAAGAGCGAGCATTACACTTTCCGGATTTAACCGGCTCATTTTGAAACGTAAAACGAACAGCCGCAGCCAATATAAACACTGTGCCCAACTTAGCACAACTGTCGATGAGAACTAAACCCGACAACAGCTTAGTGACACAGCAATGGACGCCGGGAAATTAGTACTTCGCCGTAAACCAAGCGAAAGTTTTTTTAGTGTCCCTTTAAATTTTGCCTCCACAAGCAGCAATGTTGGGCTTTCCCTCTATGAAGTATATGAGTATATGCAGTGTATGGCAAACCTTCCCAAGAAAAGTGTGCCTTTCCAAGAGTTCAATTAACTGTTGGTTCGTTCTCTTACTCGCTCTCCACTCCATCTATCTCTCCACACACAATCTTGCGGCCACTGTAGATTCATGGTCATGAATCACTTTCAGCTCTATCGATGAACAAATCGCAAAGTACGATTTAGAACAGGTAATGTCGCGGGAGCCAACGTTTCGACAAGCGGACTTGTCTTCGTCAGGGCGGCAACTGCCTTCTCCAGCGTTCCCTGATCTACAAATTCCCTGTCTAAATCGTACTTCAAGCATCCATCTTCCCCTGAGCTTCTCTTCTAGTTTGGATTTCAGCTCTATGCGATTTATTTATTTATTTATTTATTTATTTATTTATTTATTTATTTATTTATTTATTTATTTATTTATGACTGAGGTTCTGCGTTCCAAAACCAGCTGTGATTATGAGAGACGCCGTACACTCTTAGCACGGTAACTTTTACTAAAGGGGCATATTTTCACATTTTTGTGTACCTATATTCTATAAGTTACCATGTAACCTATGTAAAAGTAACTTTTAATATAGGTATACAAACTCGCCCTTTACCATGCACGTTACATAAATAACCTTTAGCATCGGCTTACAATACTGGGCGTCTTCCTAAAGAATAGAGGTTACATAGTACTGTACACACGTATGCTGTCTACATAAAGCGCCACGAAGGCGATATTATGCAGCCAATATGTCGCTTGCCGAGTGCGTGCCTCTTCTTTCTTTCGCTCTTCGTTCTGAGAGGCGTTCGCTCCCCACCTGCTCCCACCAAGCAGGGGTCGCCTAGCAACGTCAATGCGGCTCACTTTCTTTCGCGTTTCGTTCAGTGCGCGCCTTGTCTTTCTTTCGTGCTTCTTTCTGCAGCGTTACTACACAGCGCACGTTGCGTGCGCTGACAACAGCGATACCGCCGCGCCGGCATCATGAGGTTAAAAATCCTTGTCGGCTTCTTTTGAATCAAGCAATACTGCAACACAGAAGTGTACACAAAAGCAGATTCTCTCAGGAAATTGTTTGACTAAAAAGCTACGCATTTCCCATAATTTTGCATTAGAGCAATTTTAGCCTGTTTACCTATTTCTTTTTCATATTGGCCTAGCAAATTTGTGATGTAGTAAACTATGAAATATTGTTTGTTTACACTCTCTGCTATTTAGCCAGCAAACGGTTAAAGCAAATGACAAATGACAAATACAATTTCCAGTGTTTACTCATACGTGCTCTAGTGCTTTTGATCATTTAACCTACTATACTCATTTCAACATGCACGTGCCACAACACTCGGCTTTATAAATAATGCAAATAGATATTGACACTTCGCAGATAAAGTAAAGGCATTCAAATAAACATTTTATTTGAAATATAAATTAAAGCCCAACAGTTTAAGCATGCCTTGATGCCATGCATGTACATTGAGGAAAACTTTGAGGAGTGGTATCACTTATACCAAGTATGGCACTCTCTCTGAGCCATACATGAGCTTACAAACACTTTAAATACAGTCTGCATAAAATGTAAACAGCTATAACACAATGAAAAGCTCATGTATGTATTACAAGCAAAGTCAAATGAAAAGGACGGTTATGTTCAGCTGAACCTTGGGCACTTCAGAAAAAAGCTTTGCACATTATGCATAGCTTTACAGCTAACTACAAAGGCAGCCCTATATGACATACCAAACTCAACAGCCTAAAGCACGCGGTTGTGGCCATATATGCAACACTTAAACAAGTGGCACTGTGGATAATTGTCCCTAGCACATCGACAGCCTTGTATCACTAAACAATCAATTGAGCAAACAAACAAGTAAATAAATTCACCACTGCATAAAAAGCAATTTTTGATCCTATACTTGAACAAAAGAATGTAGAAAATGAGTATTGGGAGCAGATATGCATACATTTTTTACCAGTACATAATCTGGACCTTCAGTAGCCCGAAAGTGGTACCACTTGCACCACATCACATGTTCACTCAACCATACATGAACCATAGATGAGCCAACACCTTATTTTCGTGTGCATGTGCGTGTGTACACTACGTTTACAAAACTAGATAGGAGTGGGAAAGTGAACAAGATAATACAAGCACTGCAATAATTATTGCTTTAAGGCTACAGGAAAACCTTTCCACATCCTCAGTAGCTTAACTAAGACTATCCGAGCCTAGTTGGCACATGGTGCTGACAGAAAGAGTGATGCCACAACAAGAAATTCCAATGTGAAGGACAGCAGAAGGCCAAATTTCAGTTGATATATATGGGGAAAAAATTTGCATAGAGGGAAACTTCAGGCAGATGCTTCATTCACATTTAGTGGCCATGTAACAGTATGACTATAAGGCACTTTTTATCAAGCACTGTCTAAAAACTGTTTCACTGCAACAAAGAGACAAGGACACCTCACTGACGCACTGTCCACCTTTCTTCTTTATGTACAAAGCCTCCATCAGTTTGCCGAGGAAGGTAGTTTCCAAAATACATTGCGAAGTACACTGCCATTAAAGTTCCATCCTATGTAAATTTTTTCCCCATAGATCATTTGAAAGTTCGTACACGTCTTGTCCTTCATTTTCTTGTTCCTCGCTGTGCCTTCAATTTTTTCTGGCAGTACCTGCAGCTTAACACTATGGCTCTAAGGACACTTCCAGAGCAATATCGTGAATGAAAAGGTTCTGAGAAAAACTCTTATATCATAAACATTATCTAACAAAAGATTTCCTGACAGACGTATATATGAACAGTGCTTTTAAGTTAATAACAATAGGAAACCTACAGTTTGACAAAAAGAAACTTCAAAAAGTTGTTGAGGCTCTACTTGAGTAAGAGAGTGTATAGAGACGTAGACAATACGTGTTTACGTCACCAGTTGAGGAAGTGCACACAAGCAAACACTCAATTCAAAGCAACAATTCGAGGTGTACATTGAAACAACTACAAATGTAGCATTTATGTTGAACATAGTACGGCACCAAAACACTGTGCTTCAGTACTTGGAAAAAGCATTTCTTTAAAAAATGCTTAATCTTTTAAGTAATACACACCTCAAAGAAGCCTGAGTAGTTAACGCTCGAAGCAATAGAAGATACACCTCTCTTGATTGTGACCCTATTGCAGGAATACAATCTTTAAAGGTGCCTTGAAATGTTAGTGTCCTTATTAAAAAAACCTGAACAAATAAATCCCACACAAAACCCAGCACAAGAATGTAATATGGGCGCTCAGCTGTATGCTGTCATGCAGCAAACATGTAATAATACAAAAGAAAAAAATGGCTACTGAGTTCCCATCAGACAATATTTTTCTTCATAAGAGCAAAGAGAGACTTCAATCTGTTGTTTATCAGCCCTCTAGGCACGAAATTGTTGGGAAGCACTACTTTCAGCAGCAGTGCAAGGCATGGTGCAAATGCTTATGGATAATCCACGTTTTGGATGTAAGAGGTGAACAAACAAAAAACAAAGCTTTCTCCACTTTACCACTTGATACCCAGATTATTTCTTCTTTGCTACCGGCATAGATGCATACATGCTCGCTGCATGTGTAGATGTGAGAAGCTGCAACCTTGACATCGCAAGTGGGTAGTGGAACCTATGAAAAAAAGTTGGAGTTTATATTAGCTATAACATATCAAATATTTCATATGTTCAGCACAATGTAAACTGACAGCATGAGAACATTCATTTAAAAATGCGGGAACGTTGAACTAGCAGTGCAAGGCTGGACAAAAAGCAGAGCTTGTTGTCAACCTAGCTTATGGCTTCTACAAGCTCAACTAAGTGGCTTGTCATGTGACTAGACGCTGCATGGTTTCAGTGGGAACATGTCTTGTTAGAAGCTGTGATGTCATTACATGATTTGAATCACGTGTCTATGTTCTAACTGGCTTGGCAGGAACATGCCATATGATCACCCAAAATCACGTAAAGCAATGCCACGTGATATGTCGCCGACAAAACGAAGTAAGGCAGTGTCGCGCCAACGTCACGTAACGCAATGACACGTGACGTTTCTGCAGAAATAAAGCATGCAATGTCACGTGACATGTTTCCTCAAATCACGCGAGGCAATGCCACGTGACATGTTCCTCCAAAATAACGTAACAATGTCACGTGACATGTTCTTGCCCAAATCACGTAACGCAAGGTCACGTCACATTTCCCGTCAAAATATAGTAACGAAATGCCGCGTTACATGTTTCCTTCAAGATCACGTAACGCTATGTCACGCCTGACAAACTACGGCTGGCTTATCTGAGCAGCTTCGGTGCAAATAACGTCGTAACCACTTCTCCACACCCCCCCCCTACCTCCATGCACACAGTTATAAGCCAACCAAATTCGTATTATCCACCCTCCCGTTCCCACCGATCCCCACGATACTTACAAGCCAACCAATAACTGTCTCACGTGCTCGCACAAAATGAAAACATACTGCTTAGTGCAAATACTAAACGAAAAACGCAAAAAAATCAGATACCAACACGAACTTGTTCAAAAACTCGCGAGCGCAGCGTTGCAAGAATGCACTGTCAGGTATTCAACAAAGTATATACTTCTTGCGCTTTACCACAAGAATAGATACAGCACGTTTTACTTACCAAGTTCGCATATCCTGCCGTATGCGCTGGGGACATATCGCAATAGTCGCACCTTACCCGGCTGTCACTTTCGGAAATGCGTAGTATATTGTGTACGGTCGTCAGTCGCAGCCATGCTCATCGCAGCGGCCGCGAACAACGCCGAATAATCCCTGTTACACAACGGCATTGCTATGCCGTGGTTCACCCGCAGCTTTCCCGTATACTTAACCGCGCTGGAACAATTACAGAACGTGGATGCAGACAGTGTGTCAAAAGGTCGGACACGAGCATACGGCCTCGAAACGGCAACGAACGAATGCCGCGAAAGCCCTCGGACGGCGGGCGCTTTCCGCCTTCGCTTGGACATTTCCCACCATGCAACGCGAATAACCGCGACTGGACTAAGGAGGAAAGCGAGCAGCCTTTTGATTACGCGGAAGCCCGGTCGCAACCACCATGTTTGGCTTTTGTTTTTGTTTTTCTGCTTCTACGCTCCACGCCTTCTATGCTCCCTCAGTAGACACCAGAGCGGGCGTTACTCGCTGTTGCGTGCATGACAGAGCGTCTAGCGAGCTGCGGCATGAGTTTCAAGTTCGGTGTCGCTCCTCGGATTCGCTATTGGCCTCGAGATCGACATGTGGGTATCACCGCACATGTAGCGCTGTCACCGCGTAAGTGTGGTAGGCGTTCGCCGGCGCGCATTGAAATGTACGCAGCGGCGCTAGCGGCTTGAGGCAGTGTTTAGCTAAATAAAAGCATTAACTGCAGTCAAACGGCAATACATCCGTCCTTCAATTTCACGCCAGTGCATTAATCACGCAAAACGTTTTTATTGCACGTCAAGGAAGCGTAATATGCCATTCAACGGGGCACTGACATCACCCACCCTCACAGTTTGACTTCCTCGGTGGTTCACTCCGTCTATCTTTCTTTCACCATACTTAAGTTTTCTACTGCCTACAATGCTGGCATCGATGTTAGGCAAGTGAAAGAGTTTAGCGTTGAGTTTTTTCTTATTTATTCTTTTATTAGCGACAGTATATTAGCGACAGCTTCTTTTCTTACCGACAGTATATTTCATGGCGCAGCTTAGATTGAAAAATGAAAGTGCCGGATCTAACTCTCCTGGATAAAGTCCTGAAGTGGCCGGTACAATGATCCCGCCTCCAGAGCGTTCGGTAATGTGGTCGACCTGCATGGTAACCAAGATGCGCAGCTGGCACACGTGGGCCTCTCGGGCAGAACGTTCCTGCGGCCCGTCCTTCACGCGCTTTTTTGCTCTGTACATTGGTGACTGCGGAGGTAAATAAGCCCCTTATTTTTTGATGCCAGGGTAAGCTCCCGAATAAAAAAGATCATAATTTCAAAGCATTTATACAAATCTACGAGCTTCTGTTTGTTGAAATACCACTACCGATGCTCCAAGTCGATCTTCCCACCATGGTGACTAAAATGCCTACAGGAGCGCGGGGCTTCCTGTCGTATTTCGCCACTGGACATTGGCGAGCAATATCATCTCGGTCTTTCTTTCACACGGCGGTTTTGTGTGAGGTTTTAAAATGTGCTGCTCATTAATCCGCTGACGCTCTAATAAACGGGTTCAGCTGAACTTGCACGTGCAGCTGCGCATGAATGCGCGAGTACTAAACGTTCTGAAGTGCTAGATGTAGCGGCACGGAATAATGCACATCGAGTTAATCGAACATGCGCATCAAATGCCATGAGCGTGTACAGAATAATCACGTCGACGCCCTCGGTAAACGCCCACTGCACTGCGTAAAGGTCTCCTTCTATGGGCTGTGCTTCTCCTATAAGTTACTATATAAAGGCTACATAGCACCTCGCCTTCCATATACCTTTAGGCACGCTCATTTTCGACGTTGTAACCTATATACTCGACAAGCGTTCACGAAAGCATCACAACATTTAAGATGTAACCTTTATTTTAAAGGGTACTTCTGATTAAAAGTTACCATAGAAGGTACCGTGCTAAGAGTGATAGTGAAGGGTTCCGGAAATTTTGACCACCTGGGGCTCAACATGCACTGACATCGCACAGTACACGCGCCGCAACATTTTGTCGCCATCGAAATGCAGTCCCCGCGGCCGGCATTCGATCCCACGACCCTAGAATCAGTAGCCGAGTACCGCATGTGGTATTCATGCAGCCACTGGACCACCGTGGTGGGGCAACCCTATGGCTTTCTCTCAATATGAACAAAAGTTCATGAAGAGATGGCCTATCTCTATGACTGTCAGGATATGCATGAATAATAATAATAATAATAATAATAATAATAATAATAATAATAATAATAATAATAATAATAATAATAATAATAATAATAATAATAATAATAATTTTATCATCTCTGCAACGATAGGAAAGCTGTGGATAAAAGCTGCTCTTTGTAGAGGCAGCTTGACGAGAGCCCGCAGCTACCTTTGTGTATTGATCCTGGATTTTGCAGGTCAGTATTCAGGCTGAAATTAGTCGACATGCGGAAAAGAATAATTCGAGAATTGTAGCAGGGTACTGTCTGTACTAAAAACGTAGTGTATAGGATAAGAAATACTGATAATGCTAAGAGGTCGAAGAAAACATAGTAGAGTACTCTATTCTGTATTATAAATATCGTGATGCTCCCCGTACGAAACCTCCAACTGCGTGGTTTGGATAAAGGAACCTTAGCATTATAAAAATATGGAGGTCCAGAATCAACAAAAACAATTTTACACTACAAGTTTTAAGAATAAGAAATAACCGGAAATAATAAATCATATATCACAATTATTACGTGCCCTCCAAAAGTTATTAAGTACTAGTTGCGACACGCGTCTAGTATTTTCGTGGGTACGCTGTGTTTTTTTTTTTTTTTTTCTGCGAGCATGATGTTGTCCTTCAAGTGCGGCAGTCAAGAGGCGATTTGGAAGCGCCCAATATCCGCTGTGTAAACGCGTTTTCTTGAAATTTTCTGTTCCGTGTGTACATTTCGGTTTTGGTGAGCATTTATGATCTGTGAACGTACATACCTGTTGCGCGAATATTTATATTGCAGCAC